>JABFPJ010000580.1:0-37728 GCA_022817425.1 Gryon sp. ZL-2020 | reverse complement strand
CATCTCGCATGTTTTTCCCCGACAGTCAATTTAAACTTTCATTCACATGACTGTGTACTATGCGACGCACAATATTAGGTCTATCACCACTACGTACATTTATATATACTTTTATGTATATATATATATATATACACATATATATGCATTAAATACTATGCGTTAATATGCTATACGCATAATATAGAAAAAGTAGAAAAGATTAAGATTCAACCTAGTTATACCTGGTGTATTTGAAAGGTTATATAAAAAAAATGAGTTCAAGGTCGGAGTTGTTCAAATCGTCACTTTTTTGACTATCTCGAAATAAGAAACAAAAATTGCCTCATGTTATTTTTAGATATGAAATTTGAACAATCATTATTACTCGAGAAAGTCTACCGCTGGGTTTGACTTTAAATGGAACTTCATCTCCAGATTGAGTTGTTTAAGTGCACACAGACATAACATTGACATCATTTTGGACAATGATATGTTTTAAAATGATTTGCTATTTCATCATTTTGCTCAACTGATTTAATTTATCAATTTGAAGCATTGATTTGAAACAAATATATATTTTATTTTGTTTGTTTTGAAATGATTCAATACTTAGTGCAATTGAAAGTAAGATTTTGAAGTAATTGATTTTACAATTTGAAGCGACACATAAAGTGAAACTAACAATTTTCCATCGATTTAAGTTGTTGGAAAGAAGTGTAAAGACTTGTACTATTTACATCCCTTCTGTACTGTTACTAACCCAATTCATAAGCAGACAAAGAACCCTAACTCATGCTTAAATTCGTACGATGAAAAATGAAGTAAAACCCTGCACGAATAGATGAAAAAGCTTTATGAAATCATGTCGATGTTTCTCAAACCTCTTTTTCGCTCGGACATTTTTATGGTTAACAAATCAATAAGCTATTTTCAAAATAACATTCAATTTCGGTGCATTGGTTATAATGATATTATTGTTATAATTATCGTACAATTTGTACATATTTGTGAATGATAATACACTGTCAAATGCAAAACAATAAATCAATAAAATATAAATTGATATTTAATTGCAATGATTATTGTGTAATCAGGGGAAAAAGTTATTTTTAATTGATCGTGTATATAGTTTTGACGATTGTTTGATCATATTAAATTAGCTCAACTATTTTTATTTCCCTTTCATATATAATTTACATTCAATGAGGTCTTTTTAGTGTTTCAATTCTTTTTTATATTTTGAATTTGATTTTATATTTAATGTTATATTTTAAGTTTGTCTATAGAAAAGCGATTAGTTTAAATGCTTTTATTCAAATGAACGAATAAATATTAATTGGAGTTCAATGTGTCGAAGATACCAAAGTATTTTAACTAATTTGCTGATAACAAAAAGTGTTTATTCACAATATTTTCTCTATTTACTAAAAGTAAAGAAAAGAGATTGCATTTGTCGTATTATACGCAATTGGAAAATAAAATTATACAAGTGCTTGTTTAAATGAAATCCAACAATGTTTAGCAGAATAAATATCATTTACATAATTATTAATACGACACACATTGAATTTAGATTTCAGCATGACTGAAAATCCAACTTTCACTTTGAAATACAAATGAAAATATCGTCGAATTCATATTTTTCAGTACATTTTTTTTTCTTCAACCGCAGACAAATTAGAAATCAGTTTCAGATTATTTCAACAAACTTCCTACTGAAACATTAATTAATAGATGCTTTTTGCATTAAATTGTAATTGTTTCCGCTTAACAATGCGATTTAATTAATCTGCCGCCAGGAACAAATATTCAAACTGAAAATATCGCGTTTTTAATGTTAAAAGTCAATTAAACAAAAATAATAATAACAAAAAATAATACTTCGGAGCCGGAACTTGTAAAATTCTATAAGCCATTTTCAATTTAAAGATTAGAAATCTGTATTCGAAACGGTTTCGATCGGAAAATGAAAAAGCTACTTTCGTTAAGTGAATTCTTCCTGTTTAAAAATAGCGTCTACTGAAACGGAATGATTTACCATAATTGTCTCGTAACAAATATTGTCTTTTTGTTGCTTCTATTTTTTACTTCTTCAACGATCGGATTGAAAATTGACTATTAATGCATTCAATAAATTCACGCCCATACATTTTCTATTACTTATCAATTATTTCTGGTACTTAAATTGCATCAGTCTGTTTTCAAAATACACGTATCGATCATTACATAAGTAAACGACCAATATGGCTTTGAGCAATAACAATTCTTTGATTAGCATCACAACTTAATACTTTCTAAATATGCTTTTTTTAAATCCAATTCCAATTAGAGTTTCGACACTTTTTTTCTTAGACAAGTAAGGTCAGTTTTTAAGGCCAAGTGCTATAATTTCGAAAACTAAATAAAAAAAAAAAAAAACTGTATAATTTCAAAATTAAAAAGTTTGCACGGATTAAAAATGCAAACAAAGTTATGTCCTTTAAACATTGTCTCCGAAATGATGCCATTAAAGTTACAAAAGTTCATACAAGTTTCAACGAATATTTTATTTAAAATATTAAAAGTGTCCTCTTTTTTTATTATTTCATGGTAATTACATTTCATTGCAATTAAGTTTTTACATGAAACAAAATCATCTATTTTGAATTGTTCCAAATTGTTTATTCAACAATTTTGCACATTTACAAAAGAAGCAATGAATTTGTTGAGCGGAATCTATCAATTTGGATTTCTTTTACGACTTTCGAGTAAAACACTCAGACTAATAACATTATTATCAACACAATTACACTGCGCGAACACTTGAAAATAGTTCAGTGCAAATTGAATCAATAACATTAAAACTTAATTATCAAAAACGATAGAGAGAGAAAAAGAGACAGAGATAGAGATATATATTCGGAGTTAATTACGTCTTGACAAAAGTGCGTTATAAAAATACATTTTCACAGCCTTCGAACTGTTGTAAAATTGTTTCGTTTGAATAACTTTGCATGATAATTGTCGAAATATGCCGAAATCGTTGAGCAATTCGTGTGTTGTCATTATCGATTTAAACTTAAGGCATTTTACAATCTGGTTTCAGCCCAAAACAAGTGTCTCACTATACAGTTTTGTTCATGTTCAAATAAAGACAAAAAAAAAAAAAAAGAAATCTTGTCTTTTTGTTCTCTTCTTCTAGCTTTTTTCATAAACAAAGACTTTATCCTTTTTCCGTCGAGACGTTTGCAATAATAATTAATAAAACCGAAACAACCAGTAAAACAAATTAATAATTATTAATTTTGGAAACGAGTTATTTTTTAGAACAAGTCAAACGAGTTGAAATAAAATTTCAAGTCGCATAAATAAATGTTGCTAACAAAATGAGTAATTGAAATAAATATTTGAGTACAATGTTGTTGTGTAATCTGCTTAAATCGACGGAAAATCGGTTTTTTCCATAACCATCAAGTCGTTCATTAATTGAATCATAAAAAGGTTTTATCGTCGAGAAAAATGCGTTTGAAACAGCAAATCACGTTTTTCCTTATTTTGTTGTTCTTTTTAAAACCATAAAAAGCAACAAAGGATTTACCGAGAAATTAAAACAAAAACTAACAAATTACCAAAAATGTCATATTAATAATATTAAAAAGATTCCTAAATAAATCAATCGACATGGCTTCGAATCTAGGTAAGTCTGACTTGAGATAAGATAAGCCAAAGTGCGTATTACGGGCTGACAAGCGAAACAGCGTCTCTTTGTATGACGTATGATATTTTTAGAAACCAGATTTCTCGCGCATTCCGTCGGCCGATCGTCTCGTTCAATCCGCCAAACTTGGACGGTCGTGTCAAAAAAAAGAAAGTCCCCGTTGAAACGAACGGAAAAAAGCTCCAAAAAAGCTGCAACCAACAAAAAAAGCTGCAAAATAAGACAATTCCAGAAGAAGAAGAAATAGAAGAACAAAACAAAAAGAACTTGAAAAGAAGACAAGTAAAAAAGGTGCGGAAAAAACAGTCGAGTTGAAATAAGCGAGACGAAAATCGCGGCAATTAATAATCCGTCAATTGTCGCCCCTCCCTGGCTTGGTCGAGTCGAAAACAAGCTAAAACAATGTAGAAATCGAGTACCGTTCGGTCAACAAAGAAGCTGCCGCGGAATCCAATATGTTGCGATTAACTTTCTCGCAATCACCCGGGGATAGAGGAAGGGGACTCGTAGGAGGCGAAGGAGGGAGAAGAATCCAAGGGGAGTGAGGGGAAGGTTGGGACAGAAGAACGAGAGAGCGAGAGAGAGAGAGAGAAGAATAAAAGGACAAACGTCGGTACCTGGACAACAAGAGGACGACGACGACGAGGAATGTCTGCAGTGCGTGGCGTATTAATGCCAACGGGTGCACATATTGTTGACATTTCACGCGTACGCCTTACACACAACATGTCTTCGTGCTAAACATAAACGTCACTTCTCAATTTTCTACGTCATATGCGTATACTCTCGTCGCAGCTGACGTTAATAAGAAGCCTTGTTTTGTCCACACCAAGAACCAAGAAAACAAGGAAAAGACAAAAAAAAAGGAAAGAAATCGGACAAAGCACGCAAAGTAACGAAAGAGAGACGAAAAGAAAGAGCAACATAAGTCAAAAGTGTAATGACAAAAATGAAGAAAATGTTTTGCTAAGTCGACAAAATGAAGAGAGAGTGGTGATTTTGTCTTGGTTCTTCAAGAAATGGGAGTAGAAAGAGAGGGTATTAAATGGTATTTAAGAGAGTGTGAGAGAGAGGAAGGCAGGGGGGAGAGAGAGGGTCGGTCCTAAGTAGCGCACGACAGGTCAGCGGTGTGCGGAAACCCAGGTGGGATTGTGAAAAGGAAAGGTGCTTTTCGCCCAATTACCCGTGTAATCTCGTGACTCCGTCATGAGTCTAATGACGTCAGAGAGACGTACCTGAGTCAATCTTCTTGTGATTTGTATTATGAAAATAAAATGTCTCTCCCCCCCGAAAAGAAGAAAAAACAAAAGAGGAGAGGAAGAAACAGATTGAGGGGGCGAAGTAGCATGGGTCGGGGGGTCAAAGTTGCGTCGTCCCTCTCTTTGATCTGTCGGTTGGCGGTGGTGGCGTGTGTTTTAAGAAAAAGCGAGCGCGGGCGCCTGCGCGCGAAGTGCACGCTGCTGCTCCTTTGTTCAACTAGTCGTTAGCCATGGGCCCCGCAATGGTCGTGTCTTTGTCGCACGACTTCAACCACCACGGCCTTCCCCATCCGCTTCTCACTCTAACAACTATAACTAAACGATAAACAACGCCAGCTATCGTTGATCCGGCCAATCAGCCGATCTCCTTAGCATCAACACATTGACAATTGCTTCCAGGTGGATGACAACGAGACCAAAACGGATTTCCATCGCAAATCCTTTCCGATTCATCAGATCATTGATAATCATTATGAGTTGCTTGTTGTAATCTAATTAGAGAAGGAAGAAAGAGACATGAAAAAAAAGATATCAAATTGAAGCATTTTAAATTCAATGATAAATCACAAGACGAACGAATTCGGGGAATCTCGACGATGACGTTCAATTGCCGAACTGCACTGACTTTAACTTTTGCGAGCACGGTATGTGTTCTTGTAGCGAGAGCGCGCGGGGCTGCCTACGTGCGTATGCAGGTCACATAACTGATTCCAATATAAACACACTTGACTCGACGTCTTTCTCTCCGAATCTTACTCCGCTTAACTTACAACTTCACTTGTGTCGTTCGGGTATACAGTGTATGAACGAAAAAACTCACTTTCTCGTCTAGAAAAAAAGGAAAACAAAAAAAAAGAAAAAAAAAGTAAATTCAATTATCATTACCTCCTCTTTGACTCGATATTTCAATCAATCAAGATATTTCAATAATATTCATTAATAAGGCATTCTTTTTTCCTTTCCTTTGTCATCCTTTTCTTTTTTTTCCTTCCTGATTTTATCTTTCTAATATAAATAAATAACAATCCACTAAATCATTGAAATATTCTAAACTCGACAATTATACATTCTAAAACTATAATTGATAATAATAATAATAATAATAATAAGATAATAACTATGTATATTGTACTCGTATGAATATGATGTATGAATGATGACAGTATTACTGTTTTTCTGTTTATCTGTTTGCTTTGTTATTTACAGTTGTAAGTTTGGAGATTTGTAAAATGCACAAGAATGCGCACTCACTTCCGAGTATCCTTGGGAACACGACAACGTAGCTCTCAGAGACGACGACAACGTTATATCCACACCGTGACTCTACCACCACTACTTTTTTGATTAAAAAGCACACAGGCCTGGTGTTTGCTGCTCTTGGCGTGTGCGTGCGTTGTTTTCTTTCTCTCTCTTGTCCGTTCCCTCGTCTCTCTTACCACCTTTGCTTTGGCGTATTACTTCGAGTGACAGAGACAGACACGCGGAGACAGAGAAAGACAGACAGAGAGGAAAAAAAAAGAGGAGAGAACTACACTAAGTCGAGAAGGCCGCGGAGAGGTCCGCACACCGCTCAAGTTCGAGCACGACTGCGAGCATAATGACGTACTCGAATGACGAGTCTCGAGACACAATCGGCTGGTCACTGCGCGTGTACGTGCGCACAGCCGTGTATACCCTTCTCTCGATACATATACCACATACATACATACATATCAATATATATGTATATATATATATATGTGTGTGTGTATACATATATATATATATATATATGTATATACATTTATATTATACATGTATGTATATATGAGTTTAGTTTGATGATGTGTGTATGTTTGGTATGGATTGGTATGTGTGGATATATATGTATATATGCATGGGTAGAGAGCGCGCGTACGCCACCGCCGCAGCTTATTTGTTATGTCGCACGTGTCTTTGTTGCTCTAATGGATTATTCGCAATGAACACTCGCGCGAGATTATACGAGAGCCGGAGTGGTGTGCGCGTCCTGTCCACCGGCCTTGTTTTGTTTTTCGATCGTCATACCGAGGAGGGTCTACTTGTTGGATGACGATACCATCAGATCACTTCATTCGCTTATTATATTGAAGATCAACGGCTTCATCTTTTTTTTCTTTCTTTTTTTTTCTTTCTTTTCTTTCTTTCTTTTTCTTTATTTAATTGAATTAAAGGAATGAAAATTCGGAAAGTCAATGATATGAGAAAAGCGGCAGGGGGGTGGGGAGGAGATAATGCAGTTGCATTTTCATAGGTACATGAAGGGCGTTGCAGCGAAGGAAACGTTATTGAACCAAGGAGAATGCTTTTACAGATTGTCGCTCGGCGGATTCATTTGCTTTGTTTTATATTCAATGTGGGAAATGCGTTTTCTGTCTAAATTCGGAATTTGAGAAAAACGAAAAATGCTGAGATTTATTTGAAGGATCGTGTAATGTCGTTGAAATTAGGGGAATTAAGAAATGGAGTTAAATGTCTGGATGGGATGATAATTTGGGTTCTTATATGCAATAGTTGGGCTTGGAATAGAATGTAAATGAGATGTAAAGAAAAAGAGCGGAAATTGTACGGGAAAATAGAGAGAAAATTATTTAAAGATGCATTGAAGGATTTTGAACGTTTGATAAATGAATATTTGAAATGTTTCATATTCATTTCTTCTTTAAACTTTTTTTTATTTAATTCAATGTTAAATATTAATTAAAAAGTTTAAATATATATATATATATATATATATATATATATATAATATTTTATACATTTCACTTAAAAAATGTATTACTTAAAATATTTTCACGCCAGATAACATACATTAAATCTATTTAATAAAAATCATTTAAATCATATAAGCATTAAAAAAAATATTAACTTTGTATTGTAGTGAAATGAAAATTACAGTGAAAAAAAGAAATGTATATTATTCACTTTCGCGTTTATTATAATATAAAACTGGCTCGCTGCGTAAAGTCAATATTTCTACACTCATTTGAATAAACATTCATAATCTTTTGATTGAAATAGGAAATTATTGAACGATATTGGATGATATACGGTTGTAATATTTGGATACATTTTACATGCGATGGAAATGCTTTAAACTCAAAAATCAATAAACTCGCCAGAATTGTAAAACTATCTAAATGTTTAAATTAAACGAGCAAAAAATAAGCGAATAAAGTGAAATTAATTTTATAACAAAGCCGCATATATTTTTATCATTCATAAATATTTCATTGTTTATTTATTCAATTTAAAATGTTTGAATATGAGGCATATAAATGCAAGATATTTGTTGCAATCTTCCATTTTCATCATAGACACCGTCATTAAATTAATACATTCATATGACCAATTGTGTACATGACATAATTGCATTAGAAGAAGAGAAACTGTTGCACGTCTCTCAATTATATTTATTTCTTGTATCAGTTTATTTTCGTTAATATTAAAATAATCAATAAGTTTTACAGATTTGATTTGCTTCGATGATATACAACGTTAAACGAGATCATTAGCACATTTCAACTAAATTCAAAATATATATATATATATATAATCTTCTGATAACAATCACTTTGAATAATCGATTATGATTCTAATAATTAAAGATCATAGATAGTTCATGATTAAAAATGTATTTATAATTCAATTGAATCGTGATTTATTCATATCAACTTTTATCCTCAATAAATATTTTAAATCTATGAAAAAAAAAACATACTCAATGTTTTAACAAATGTATGAAAGCCCGAATTTCGTTATTTCAGTTTTCATTCTTCCAACTCATTTCTCTTTGATATCAGTGAATTCATTTGATTGAGCTTTTTGTGAACAATTTATTTAAACAAAATCTCAATTTGTACAGACACTTGATTGTGGTTTATTTATTGTTTTGTTTTTGTTCAACCTCTGTTTGTTTTTGTTTGTTTACTGAAACCGAGATACATAATTCATACTTTTTCCGGCTCTTTTTGGCCGATGCCTGCTGAGAAGTTATGCCTTGTACTTTCGATTTTGAAAAGTATTGATTATATTCAATGCAGCGCATCTTGGTACAAAAGCCCGTTGGAATGTGCTTTTGTACCAAATGCTTCTCAAACTGACTTTACAAAATGTACCCAATTTTATATCAAAATCCAAAATATCTGTTTCTTCAATTAAACGTGATTTTGTGATTGTAATTATTTTTGTATTTGCAAATTACAGGACAACGTTCCAGATAAATACAAACAAACAAGTATCGCAGTGAAGTAAAACCAATAGAAAACGTTTCCACTGCATCAGTTAGTTGGTATTATGGCTTACCAAGGACTTTGACGTAATTTCGAAGACAAAGCTTTTATATTTGAAAACAATATTTGCTCGCGATATTACAATTGTACATTATACAATTATACATGGATAATATAATTAATGAACAATTATTAATTTTAACTTGTATTATAAACAAAATGGAGTATTTATTACATTTCCTGGTAAGATGGATGAATATAGGTCAATGAAATAAAGCAAAATGAAATAATCAAGACGATTGTTGTAGTATAAAATATTTCAAAGATATTTTATTCTTTGCTATTTGTTTTAATCCATTTGGTATATTAAGAGAGTCTGAACAAGGCCACAACTACATATCATTTCGCTAAAATCGATACCTTACATTATTCAATATATAGAGATCTTTTTTCACTTCATTAATATACAATCATATTTTCCAGACACTCTTTATTGAATAATATTATGTTTATTCAACATTTTGCAGCTAATTGAATTAAATATATACACACTTTTCTCGCATTATATATATCTATATATGAAAGTTTGTGTATATAAATTAAACAACATCAAATTGTGTTACTTCCTTGTGTTTCATAACAACAGATATGTACTTCAAAATAAGAAACAAAAAGAGCGAAGAAGACAATTTATTTGTGAAAAGTTCAAATAATAAAGCATTAACGGTTTATTTCGTTTTTAATGATTCAATCAATAACATTCGAATAGTTTTCGATAAGATTTGTGTAATTAACTATTTTTACCTCGACTGATAAACAAGTTCCATTAATTTAGTTTTTTAATTTCAATGAATTAAAAGTAAAGTTTAAAATGAAAAAAGAAACTTATTTTATTTTATACTTTGAAGCATTACAATAAATGAATGATTATAAAAGTTTGAAAATGATAGGATTGTATTGAATAAAATAAAATAATGCAATATCAAATTTCATTTCATTTCATTTCACTTTGATTGGACTTTTAAAATGACAAAATACGAGTTTCATTTACGTGTTGGAAAATATGATACACTTTAAATAAGTGTCTGAAGCTAAGATTATTCATTGATGAAAGGGCGAAAGGCTTCGAAACGTCTATGAAATGGACTTATGTAAACATCACGGATTTGTTACTGAGAATCACAAGATTTCTAAATATTATACAAACCATCTATAAAACATATATATATAATATTATCAAAATTATTATTATATATATATATATATATATATATATATATATATATTTGTTACTGAGAATCATAAGATTTCTAAACATTACAAACCATCTATAAACGTATATACAATATCATCAAAATTATTATTTATATATATATATATTTATATATATATGTATATATAATACTTAATTTTATCTAAAGAAACATTTACTTTACGAAACATGTTTTATTTGTATGTATGTAGTTATGTATAATAATTTAAATTTGCATTTAAATTATATAACATTGAGAGAAGAAAAAGGAAAGACTTGAAAATGAATTTAGAAATTTTCAACAGATATTATAAGCATCAAAAAGGTTCAGCTTTTTATCTCGGTTTGAAAACGTTGCTGTGAAACTGGTGAAGGAAGGCACAAAATAAATGCTAAAAATCGAAATGAAGGCAGGAATGAATGATAAAAATTGCGGTAATAAAGTAATGCGCGATAAAGACACAGAGAATGAGTAAATGTACGATAATGATGAGTAGTGCGAAGGAGTTGGTCATATAAGATCGATAAATTTTGAAATTGTATGTGTATATGTGTATGCGTTATAAAATCATAACATTAAAGTAAAGAGTAAATAAAACGATAAATCCCGGTAAGGGATTTACAAAGATTTTAGGACAAGTTACGGTAGCCGTTTTCCCTCCCTCTCGTCCTCTTATCCCCACCCCGTTTGCTTGCACTCGAGTTGTGGAATATGAAAGGCTTAAAGTTGTATGGAGAAACTCGCTGAAAACAATTATATGCAGAGACGGATGCTACATTAGAAACAACGTAATATTTATTGAGTTCAAGAAAAATATTCAGTGCACATTTACAATATGAAGACAAATATTCAAATGTAAACGAAACAAAAAAAATAACATGCATTTTGATTTAATATTATTTTAATTATATTTTTAATTTCTCAAAATAATTGATATTAAATGAAATAATAATTATGTATTTTTTTATTTAATGACGGTATGAAGAAATGCGACAAAATTATTGCGCAGATAAAAGTGTTTAAGTTATGTCGTTCAAGGGAAAAAATAGTTCGAAAAACTGTGACAAATCCTTCATTTTATATGTTGACGCAAAGATAACAAAAAATGAAATAAAATTTTGTTGAGATATAGTAAGATTCTTAAGTACTAGGGAAAAGCGCAAAAATTTTTCACTGGATTACGAAATATCTACGAGAATCGTTTATTATTCTATGAGATGATTTGGGCGTTTTTTTTTCTCTCACTCTTATGCTTTATTCTCGTGAAACAGAATAAGAAAACACACTTTGAAGGAAGAGTCATAAAAGTGTCACAGATAGACAATTTCACAAATAATACACATTGTATTTGTCATTCTGAGGAAATCCGAAAGTTTACAGTGATTGGAATTTGAGCATAGTTTCATGTAGCGTTGGACATTTTTAAATTTGATTTTAAAAATTATATAATTATATAATTACATAAAAATTATATATTATATACAAATTATATAAGTAATATTTGTTATAACAACAAAAATATCCATCAACAGTTTGATATATATTTTATAAAGAAATATACTTTATAAATGTCGGCATTTACGGGAATCATATCATCGATAAGTTTAGAATGATTATAAAGTCTAATATCACTTTGTGAATTTATTTGATACAAAGTGGTTTTTTCATTGTCAGTCCCTTAGAATGAAATATAGCTTTAAAAAACTGTTGAAACTTATATTTAATATAATAAATATTAAAGGAAAAATAAAATATAAAATGTATTTCAAATATTTTTTATTTTCTCTGTTTAATATTACAATTCGTATTGAAAAAAAAACAAATTCATTTTAAATGATTTATTTATTTAAAATAAACTTATTCTGCTTCTGCACATTTTCAATAAATATTCATTTACTTTTCTTGTTTATGATATATCCATTTTTTGTGAGAATTTCAATATTAATAATAAAATCGTATATATATGTTTATATTTATATTTATCTTTTTGCATGTTCACTTCTAATCTGGCCTTCTAAAACCTTCTACAACGAAACATTTTTCTACTATTTAATGATTATTTATCTATTTAAATGTATACGCCGTATTTAAAGGTTTATTTGTTTCAAGTAATCACAAATAAAAAGCTTTAGTATTTTTATGATAAATGATTACTTTAATAATAATTTGTATGTTTCTTTTTTCCAAATAATTATTGTATAATTATTGTCAACGAAATATTTTGTTAAGTATAGTCACTTACATTTGTGCATAATTTAAATTTATATTAACAATTCATCGACATTCTAAGTATAGTATTTTTATCAATTACATAAGTAATTGTTAATTTATACAAGAATATTAGAACTATTGTCTTGCATGCGTGAATAGAAGATAACTAGATTTTAACAACCTTTTTTATTCATTAATACATTTAAATAAAATATAAATTTTATTTAAATCCTGAATCCTTTTTTTAGGATTCAGTTTTTTGCAAAAATTTTTAAAAAATAAAATTTTTGTTAATAAATAATAAATAAATAATATATATAAATTGATAAGAAATAATCATTAAAAACAATGAAGTTATTATTTTCGTTAATAATAAATAATAATTAATATTTATATTATTTATTTGTTCAAAAATATGCAAAGATAATGTCTTTACAAAGAATCCTTTGTTGTATTAATTTTTCACAATGTCCAGCAGATTTTAGTAGATAATAATCTAATAAGTGTGTATCAGCAACAAGCTAAATAAATTAAAAATGATCTAATGATTTATTTATGATAACGTATGGTAATGCATGTATATGTTGGTGGATTTTTCTTTCACACTGGACACTCGTTGAATGAATCGAATTTAATTTAAAGTTCATCTGATAAAAGTAATTTTTTTGAAATGAAGCAGACAATTTAAAAAATGGACAAATTTTATAATGCAAAATAAAACGGTCTTCAAAGTTGAATCTTCAATCACAACGTAAATTATATGAATATATTAAAATAATATAGTGAAAAAATAACACTTAAATCGATGTTTTATTTCATATAAATATTTTGTCAATTTCAATATCAGAAAAGAAAAAAAATTTTTTTGAAAAATTAATTAATTAAAATTAATTAGTTTATTTAATTATAAGAAATATACAAATATGAAAAAGTTAGTTACAATTTAAAAGATAATAATAGATTTTAAATTTTTTGTTTGTTCAATAAAAATTTTGGTTTAATTATAAATGAAAATGTAAAATTAGATTTTATGTAAACGTTACTTTAAATGTAAAATTATTTCAGTTTCAAATGATTTCTGATTTTAATTAATTTGACTTAAACTTTAGATGGATTTTAGAATTAAGGTTGCTTTCAATATTTTAAATCAGTTTAACATCAAAAATACATTTGTCGTTCATATTTTTAAATGTTGTAAAAATATATAAAATTTATACATTTAATTGAAAATATTAGCAAACAAAAATATACACATTAAATTGATTTAATCTAAACATCTAAAAATGCGTTTTTCTGAGAAAATGAAGACAAATCAATTAACTTGCTTTTTCATATTATATTTTGTTCTTGGATTATACGCTAACTGCATTTATATAAATGTTATTATACTTTTACGTGTGTTATAGCGACTCTTATGCGTATTCTTTGTTTTACATTCACTTATAGTTTGGCATTTTTGTCGTCCCTCAAAAAGAAACGAATTAAAAACGTTTGTGTAATATAATTGCAACTTTTTCTATAAAATTAAAACATGTTGCAAGAAAAAAAATTATCATTTTCATTTCAATTAGCTCATAACAGATGTGTCTTTTTAAAAATAATATTGTACTTTTTATTGAAAAAACAAAAATAGAAAAATGATTGTACTTTTTAATATGAAAACATGGAACTGTTATTTGATTAATTAAAATATGAGATTGTTCAATTAGGATAATTGAAGTGCTTTTTTTTAACAATATAATAATCATTCAAACTAAAATCGTGTCTCCTTGTTGAATTTGTAGGGAGAAAAAAAATTGAAAAAGAGTAGTACTCTCGAGAAGTATGTAAGTTGTTGGACGATGCTTATAATCTGAAAAAGGGAAAGTTGCGTTAATATGTTGAGTGAAAAATAATTGAGAATTTTCATATTTATTCAAAAAATGGGTTATCGAAAAATAAAGTTATAAATAAGTCAAACTCAATTATTACATTATAAAAGTAATCAAGCAGATCAATTCATTTTTACTGATAATTAAAATTTTTTCTAAAATGGATAATTTTTTAAATTAACTTCATTTAATTTCATTAACTTTCTACATTTTTTAAATTAAATTACTTATTTTTGATAATCGCAATAAATTTGTCATCAATTATATAATTGTTTATTATCCATTTCATTTACGTTATTTAATTGTTAATTCATTAACTTTGTATAAAATTAATTGTGTTAATTACGTAAGATAATAATGTTTGTTTTTGGCAAAAAAGTTAATGTCAAATCAAATTGTTAAGAGTTTTTCCGAATTCTTTGACGCAATGATCTTTCGTAGTTGGACAAATGACGAGATTTCAATTTACGTTCTCCTTTCATATATGTTACTCATTATTCAACAAGAATGACGTGCTGCTTATTTATAACAGTTATAAACGGAAAATACGTGCCATTCTTTATTAAGAATTTTTGTATGAATAATGACGTTAAAAAAAACTTAATTGTAACATCAATTAAGGTGAATTTTCAAAAAACCAAATTGTTGATTTACAGCAATTTATTCATGGATTTTGAACAAACATTAAATTTATGCAAAATAGAAAGTAATTCGAAAAATAAAAATAGAAAAGAAATAATTTAATTTAATTTAATTGTTAAGAGTTTAAAAAATAAGAAACAATTGTATAAATAATTATTACAATAATTGCACTTTAAAATGCAAATTTAAAAACATACTAATATTTGCTTTGAGTAAAAATCTATTTTGACGTTTTTCTATTTCAATAATATTTGAGTAATTGAAAAATATGAAAATATAAAAACATAAATGAATAACTATTTGTAAAAAAATTTATCAGCTGCAAAATGTATTACACCGTTCTTATCTGGGATTAAAGGTTAAAAACTGTTTGATTATTGATTGTCTATCTAGTGGATGTAAAACTTCAGCGTGAATAAAAAAAATTATGTTTGCAATTAAATGAATTTCCACAAATCTTTTACATACAATTCTAATGTCAAATCTTAAAATCTGTTGAATTTTAACATTTTTCTGAACTCATTTCTTTATCTTCATTTTTAAGATAAGAACAAAACGTAATAAAAATAAATGTATTATTCATTCAGAACAGCAATATAAAATATATATTCAATGCAAAAAAAATGTACACATTTAATGTATATTATTGTACACAAATATTTATTTATTATTGTTTTTAAATTTGAAAGACGCATACCCATTTATGAATTACACTTACAGAAATATCTTGCTAAGCGATGACACAATGAGAAAGTCCTTCTGTATTACCTTGTTCATATAGCCCAGAATCACCATGAACTGATGAGCCGTCAAATACCCGTATTTCAGATGTCCGTTCTTCCGATCGAGACATCACGAATTATTTTTTTTATTTTTTCCCTCAAGTTCAATTCAGAACAATTTTCTATACAAATTTACAACGTATTTACAAACCTTTATTTGATTTTAATATTATGAATATTACTATTATTATTATTATTATTATTATTAAAAAAAACTATTTTGTATAATTTATTTTTCCATTTAACAATATTTATTTAGTAATAAACAAAAATTGCAGTACGAGAAAATAAAATAAAGATGTTCATGGTACATGTTTATTCCATAATATATTGTAATACGTAAACGCTTGGAACGGTCCTTTTTAGTAGACTGCGTACACAGTAAAATATAACGGAAATTTCCATAGTTTATAGGATTTCGTTCATACTTCAAAGAAATCATTTAAAGTTGAGCAGAATTCTTTAATTTTAAAGTTGTTGGTGTTGTAGGGTGAACGAACTACCAATGCATTGAGATTTTTATCTTTCTCCAAAGAGATAGCAATTTTAAAATGTTACATTTACTTATGCATTAATTCTACATTGCAAATATCTTTGTAAGAATTAAACGTAACTGTTTTTTATTTAACAGATAAAAATATAATTATAAATCATTTGACCCGGGTTAAATTTTAAATTAATTTTAAACTTATTAACAAAAATGTTCATTGAAAAATGCAATTAATAAATGTACAATTATTTATTAAATACAATTTTGTATTAATGACGATATTTATAAATTGTTATTTAATATGAATTAATTATAAAATGCATAAAAATTGATTTCTATAATAAATATCAAATCTTATGTATAAGAAAAAACCAGATAAGTATGGAATCTCTATATATACCTGTTTTTTCTCTAAACCACAGATAATTGCACTTATCTATGCAACATATTCCTCTGAAAAGATGTTTCCTTGAAATAAATAAATTTCATTTGAATCAAGCAAAAAATGTGCTTAAAAATTGATTTCAAGAATATTTAAACTGAATTCTACTAAAATATACTCAATTCGAGCTTCATTTCAATGTATTTATTCGGGTACATAAATATATATGTAATATCTGTATGTATTTTTCCAATGTAGAAGAAGCAAATAAAGACAAAGAATCAGAAAAAGAGACAGAAGAGGAGAAAGATAGAAAAAGAGAGAGAAGGGGAGAAAAAGGAAGGAAAAAAGACAAGAAAAAGACAGAAGCGAAACAATCATCATCGTTTCTTCACTAAACATCCTTCATTTGCTTCAAATGAAACCGAACCCATCGATTGTCCTTGTTGCACATAGGTCATAGCAATAAATCGGAGAAAGATGGCAGCAACGGTGGCAAGCGACTGCAGCGCCATCCTTTCTGACTCAACTTTCTATACACAAACATTTCTGAACGTAGCCATGACAAAGTATCATTGCAAGGGTGCGTTCAGCGACAAAGTTATTGAATCAATTTTAGCAGTCGCTCCGGAAAATTGAACACAACAGAACCCTGCAGTCATTTGCATTTTATCGCCTGACATCGATGTCGTTTCGGCGTCGTCGTCGTCGGTTCGTCGGTACACAGCGTGTGACTTTGAATACTTCTTTTTCTTCTTCTTTTCGTTTAGATTAACTACTTGGTCAATATGAAAATACAGACTAGCAAAAGCTCGGACGTTGAACGACTGAATGACACCGATCGAGCCAATAAAAGAAAAACAAATTCAAACATAAGTGAGGAACAATTTTAGAGTCTTCTCTGTAGCTGCCTTTTTTGCCCCTTCAGAGAAAAGGAAAAATCGTCGAACTTGAAATAGGATAAAAAGATAAGTCAGGAGTGTCGCAGTTGTGACGATAAGAAAACAGTGGACAATTCATGCTGAGTAAACAATTCAAAGGTAATCAAATGGAACTTCATTTTTGTGTCTCTTTATTTTTAAAGCATTTTCTTTTTTTAACACCTGTTCATTTTTTGTTTCTTTTCGTCATGGACATTCTTTCATTTTTTTTTTATTTTCAGTGTTATTTTATATAATGATGCCCTCCGGTGTTTAAGTATATCACACAAATAAACGCTCAATAACTGCATTTGCTCGTTTTACGGCTTTGACAGGTCGTTGTTGGTTCTGATGCTAAGAGAGTGTTTTCAGTTGATTAGTTACTTTTTTTATATTATATCAAAACGTTCAGGTAAGAGACAACGAGTATTTTTGCTAAAACATTATGTTGACAATTAATGATTTTAAATTAAATTCGGCTAAATTTGCAATTTGACTTTGTCATTTGTGTGAGAAAACATGGCAAAATATACAAATCCACACCCTTGTTCTTTAGGGGGAAGGGTAGTTTTATATATCAAGTAATGGGGATTTTTATTATATGATAGAAATGTAAATACAAATGTAAACATTTATGTTCAAATTGTTGTAAAAAAGTATTTAAAAATTGTAAAAATGTATTCTTAAATGATAAAATGTTTCTAAACAAAAAGTATGAGTTTATATTTCAATGTTATTTATTGTATTATCAAGTGTTATTGTATTTATAAAAAGGGACAAATAATCATAGTTTGTTTGATTGAAAAGATTCTAGCTAGTTAACTTTATCGGGTTTAGATATGTGTTGATTATCTAAATTTTATCTATGTATGTTGGCTTTGCATTGTCACCTGTTATCAGGAGTCATTAAAATTGATTATTTCAATTATTGTTGATCTCTTAACTATACGGCATGACCATAATTTTATACAACATGCATTGCTAATATCGGCTATAAATTTTATTCGGTTAGCTTAAAATTAATGACTTCTTTTAAAGTCAACGTAAAGCAAGATCAGTTTCAGTCAAAATACAACTTCAGGAAAATTCTTGATAATTTTTGAGTAAAAGGAGAATCATTTATTTTATTTTATATATATCATTTCAGGATGTACGCACTACAGATGCAAACCGCCTGTCAAGGCGAAGGCACCAATGAAACGGAAGATACTAACGTACAACGTCAGGAACCCGTGCAACCTCCTACTCAGGACTATAGTATGCTGAATATCGTCGAAGCTGTTCAGGTAAAATGATTATTGCATTGAATCAACCAATCATTTATTTGCCAGAAAATATACCTAAGATTTCCTCAAAGTATAATCTTTTTTTTCTTCTACTTAATGACCTAAATATTGTCCAATAAAACTAGACTAAAGATTATTATTAGATTATAATTAATCGAAGATCGCATAGTTCATTTAGAAATTGTTTATTACCTTTGAATATATATTGGTACGATAATATGTATATAATTATGTTAATTTGTTGCAACTTGTGAGATGACTGATGGAAATTTGTTTTTAGTATGGCGCACTGGACAGAGTGACCGAGCTGGTGGAGAGCGGGATTGACGTTAATCAGCCTGACATTGATTCCGTCACAATATTACACTGGGCAGCAATAAATAATCGCAAGAAAATAGTGAAATATCTAATCGCTAAAGGAGCAATAGTCGATGCTGTTGGCGGTGAATTAAATGCCACGCCTTTACACTGGGCTACAAGGTTCTTCAACTTAATCATCTAATTCTTTCAAGAACAACGATATTTTATCATCATAATTAATTAATTAATTACAAATGCTTTTGTTAATATTTGTATAATTATTAATTAAAAAAATTGAGTTGACACATAAGAGAAAGAATTAATTACGTAATGTTAAATTGATGTGGATTCTGGACAAAGATATTTTAATATGAAGGCATGTGTTTAATGGCGGAAACGTATGATTTTCAGACAAGGCCATTTAGCAACAGTTGTGATATTAATGAAGGCAGGTGCTGATCCAACATTACGAGATGGCGAAGGCGTTTCTTGTATACATTTGGCGGCACAGTTTGGCCATACAGCTATTGTAGCTTACTTAGTCGCACGAGGAGTCAATCCCAATATGCCAGACAGAAGTTCTATGACTCCCTTAATGTGGAGTGCTTATAAAATTAATAGGTAATCCATCAATTATCCACAAACTCTTCTATCTTAAAAACAAGGTTACTATATTAATTTATTTATTTTCTTTTTTTTTTTTTTTTTTTCTTTTTGTACACAGTTTAGATCCAACTCGATTACTGCTAACTTTAGGCGCGTCGCATTCGTTAAACGAACATTTACATGGCAATACCGCACTACATTGGGCGATTATAGCGAAAAATAATATACCAATATTAACGTTAGTGCGTCACGGGGCATCATTGGATGTACCGAATTTTGAAAATGAAACACCAATGACATTGCTGGCACCGCACATTGGCGCCGCATGGTTAGGTCACAAAATTACGGAAGAGATTAAAGAAAGACAAGATCGAACAAAAACCTGGTGCCGGGATAAAGTGAGTTGACATTTATTGTCATTGTTCAATTTGATAGTAATAAACGTTAAACAAATATCAATATCTTTTTATGTTATGATATTGTTACAGAGGATACGATGGTACTGTATGGCTGGTACACCGTTTGTAGTATTTTACGCAGTAGGAATGATCTTCGAAAGTGGATTTGATTATTTAATAAAATTAGTCGCACTTGTTACGTTATATCTTGCGGTTTATTCGGCAAATCATTTTATATTTGATGAAAGACTTTGTCGCATTTTGCCAATATCTGTTTATTTGGCAACTAAGGTAATCATACTTTTCTACTAAACCTTTTTTAATTGCTATGCTGAATTTGATTTCTTATGCTGAATAATACAGTAATATTTTTCTCTGACATATATGCAATCTCTATGCATGCATATATAATATACAAGTAATTAATGTTAATGATAATGATTACAGTTATGGATTTACATAACGTGGATATTCTGGTTGGGTCCACACGCAAGTTGGTATTTATGGATATTAATAGTTGGTGGTTCCGTTCCTCTTTGGATATGTTTCTTTCAATGCTGGAAAGGAGATCCAGGAGTTATAACTGCAACCCAAGAGGACAAATTAAATGTACTTTATCTTTTTTATAATTTTTTCCTATATATTTTACACTTAGAAAACTGAATATCTGAAATGAAATGTTGATTTTCAGGCAATAATAGAACTAGCCGAAGCGGATGGTTTTGAACCACAAAAATTTTGTTATACTTGTTTAGTTCGACGACCAATGCGATCAAAACATTGCGCTACATGTGATGTTTGTGTTGCAAGATTTGATCATCACTGTCCATGGATAAATAATTGCGTTGGTATGTTAAACGAGTTGATGTCATTTGATTGTTTAAAAATAATTCAGATAATACAAGAAATAAAAGTAATTGAGTGTTAATCATTTAGGTGCTCAAAATCACAAGTACTTCCTCGGATTTTTGGTATCTATGCTAGGACTTTGTATCGTCGTTATATCAGCGGGTGTACAGTATTGGCAAATTGTGTGCTGGAAAAATTTGACCGCCGATCAGCGTGCGGATAATTATTTAGTAGCGGCTGCAACATGCGATCCCTGGGTGATGTGGGTGACTGCTAATACAGCGTTACACTCATTTTGGGTCGCTATCCTTTTAGCGTGTCAGTGCTATCAGGTAAAATAAACAATTTATTTAATCTAAAGTAATTGAATATTGATTTAATTTGAAATAATTGAATTATTGATTTGAATTAGAGTAAAGAAAAACAAGTCGAAAAAATAATAGCAACAAAATGAATAATTATATCAATGTTTAGTAAAGATGGCATATGTTATTTCAGATAATGATCCTTGGAATGACGACCAACGAGCGGATAAACGCGAGTCGTTACCGACACTTTGATGGCGGAAATCCTTTTCATCGTGGCGCCTTACAAAATGCTGCTGACTTCTGCGGCTGTAGTTTCTGTGGGTTAAAAGCAAAGCCCAGTTCTGATTGGTTGCATAGCTTCGACATTAAACAAAGCATTGAAAAGTTGCCTTTGCTTACAACAAAGGATGACTTTCAGTATGTTTAAGACAAAAAAAAACAACTGTGATGTTTTTCCCCCCCAAAAAAGACAAAGAAAAAAAATTATCTAGAAACATGCAAATAAAAAAAAATCGTTAAATTGCAAAATATTTAACGACTCAATTAATCGTGATTCCAAAATTTACAACTTTTTAAATATCGTTTTATACGTAATATATATTTCAAAATATACACCAGGAGTAGATACTTTGTATGAATTAATTTTAAGATATTATATATTGAATTCAAAATGTTAAACAATGCGTAAATATTCAAGTTGTTGTCTTAAACATAAAGTTCCAATGTAAAACATTTTTCACCTGGTGTTTATTATGATTCATTGAACAACTGTAATCTGCTGAAGTAGCAAACAAATTTGTTACGCTTAGACTGATTTACTTTTGAGTTAATATCATTTTTTGTACAATACAAATATACAATGATTAGTTTTTCTACTTAACCGATTATTAATTTCGGGTTAACACTTTTTATTTTTCAGAAACAAAGTTTAAGATTAAGATCTTATTGATTCCATGTTTAAATATTTACAATTATTATAAGAATAATGACGCACAATTTTGAATCGGTTAAGAAAAGAAATAACTTGGCAACAAGTTAATTATTATTGCATGTTATAGACTTATCAGAAATATCTGGTGAAAATTAAATAACAACACTTTTGGAATAATCAGATTACAATTAACGACATTTCCACTTCATTAAACTTGAATATTTGTTAATAAACAAATTTGTTATATATTCATAACTGAATAAAAATATATATAGAGAAATATATTTATTAAAATAAATATACGACTGATCAATGAAATAACTGCTACGCTTTTAAATTTTAATACGAGTTCATTAATCATTGCAGATCCGAAAATCCGCAATTGATTATTCAATGTCGATGATGAGTCATAT
Source organism: Gryon sp. ZL-2020 (assembly GCA_022817425.1). Classification (NCBI taxonomy): domain Eukaryota; kingdom Metazoa; phylum Arthropoda; class Insecta; order Hymenoptera; family Scelionidae; genus Gryon; species Gryon sp. ZL-2020. Next base: position 14,898 of record JABFPJ010000580.1, on the reverse strand, counting down.
CGTGGATTTATTATGGCCAAGTCTTCTGGATTTTTGACATTATTTTTATTGGTGTGTATATACAATTTAACTATTGTAGTCGCATCAGATTGTTCCTTGTAGTTATTTGATTAGTCTTTTTTCTAGTTACTTGAACGAATATTATACATTTTTTTCAATTTTATACAATTAAAACATACATAATTCAATTCTTGATTTTTGACAAATTTGAATAATGAATTTTCAAATCGTATATATTTTGCAAAATGAAACACAACTTAGAATAGTGAAATATGATAATTATGGCAATATTTATTTCTATCCAAGCGTTGTTGCACTGCTTGCTAGATATTTCTGATGATTGTTCAATTTTATCTCTTTTTTTTTGTTTTTATTTAGCAAAAATCAATGTTAAAGAAACATTGAGTAGATAGTTGTATCACTGATTGATTCAACACTTGTCAAAAAACATAATTCATTGTTTCAATGCATACAATCAGCAAAATTCAATTTTTTCTATTTGCAGAACGTTTCTAGATTAACTTTATTTATTGGCAAGCTATATTTTACAAATATGTAAATGTGTGTTTTTTTGTATATTTTATACATTTTTGCAATTAGTCTTCTTATTCATTAATAAGCAGCATATACAATTTTGCTTGTTGAACATTCATAAGACTAAGAAACAAAATTTCTTTAGATTTTACAATGATAAGATGACGTAAATCAGTATTTCAACTGTCTAAGTTGAAATACCGATTACAATACTAAATGTAAAGAGACAATTGTTACATCTTTTTAAATGATGTAATTTGGAAAATATGAAAAATAATGGAATTATATAAGTATAAGTATAAGCATTAATGAAGAAAAACATTGTTCTCAGTACTTTTGGTATTCGTCATCTTCATTATAGCGTCAAAGAATGTAATGAATGTTCGTATTTGCACAAAAATATTATAAAAATCATCTATTCCAGTAATATTAATTAATATAGCAAAATAAATCAAGATAAATTATCTAATAATATACAGAATCATTTCACTTATCTCTGAAAAAAAGTAAATTTTATCTTAATTTGTCCAAATTCAAATAATTACAACAAAATACTTCTGTCTTATTAATAGATGATTTATCTTAAAAGAAAAGATAGACACAATTCATAAAATGGAAAAATACATAAAAACATAAAAGTAAAAAAGCTGAATTTTTCTTAATTTGTCTGAATGAATTGAGTCTATTAAATAATGTCTCTCTTTTTTATATGTAGGGTTTGAATTTCCAACTTTTGATAAATTAAATATGATTATAAATGAAGTAGTTCGAATGTTTTGATTAATTTATGAACATTCATTTTTGTTGATACAAGCAAATAAAAAGAACATTTTGTATTAAATATGTCACAAATATGCAATTAATAACTTGTTTATACAATTGAATTGTTTGTTAAGTGCTGCGTATTACAGATAGACGAAAGTGAATGCAAAAGCACAATGAATTAAAAATGTACTTATGGAACAGTTGGACGACCGACGGTGCACCGACAGATTCACATCAACAAATGTATCCATTTCAGTGTAAAATAAGTGACTTCTATTTCTTATTTAAGTTAATATTTAATGCAAATGAATGATTTAAACAATTCATCAGTATTTGTATTAAGACAAAATCAACAAGTGTGTCATATTCGACAACCTTATGCGATGCAGATTTGAAATCTATTCAAAGCGCGTGTATATATATTTATATATTATATAATATACTATATCTGAATATATACAATAATCATACGATTAACGCAAGTGACACTAAAAGAGAGATGCATATAAAATTGGTGAATATTTATATATAGGAAAGAATATACTATGTACATATGTATACATATATCCAACTTTATATTCAACTTTGCAAATGAGCTGTATTGGTTCAGCATATTGTATACTTCTAAGGAATAAGACTTGAATAATGTTCTTTAGTCATCAGTACTCTCTAATTTCTGATTAAGAATATAAGGAGTCTGTGTTTCAAACTTGTCTGATTTTACGTTTCTTAAACTTGAGGAAACATTTTTGTGGGAGTTTGCAGTTGCTATTTTTAGGCACAGGAAAATTCTTGGAGTTGATTTTTCCCTTGTCTTTTTCAGTGACTTTTTGTGGAAGCTTACCATCGCCTTTATATCCAATATTATTAAAGTTCTACAGATAATCTTTCTGTAATGATATAAGAAAAGGTGCAAATTAAAAATCAATTATCTCGAAAAATAAATAGATAACAAATACTGCAAAAAATCCTTAAACTTTAGAAATGTTTTCAAGCGAATCTTAGATTATCGAGGTTGCGAATTTTCCACTTTATAATTGATCGTGTTTGGTTACTTACTTTTCTCTTATTTGGTATCGTTAAATCATCTATCTGGCTGAAGTTCAGATCCCTTAGATCACAGTCTGCGTGATCTTCCAATAATGGATTTGCCTGAAACTCACTTATCACTGCAAATATCGAATCTTCCATAAAACCTTACCGAATGTAATTTGAATTCGGTTAGGTCCATTAGAATTTAACAAGTGTTCAGATGTTCATTGGATGTTTACTCAAATTTTATTGACGAATGTGTAATTACTCTAAATACGCATAAATAATGATTTTTTATGTTTTTAGTTTTTGTTTTTTGTTTTATATCAAATATAAAAATGTTAAACAGAAGGATAAACAAATGAAATTGCGGCAGGCAATTAAAATGCAACAATTGGCTTTTAATAATATTTTATATTATATAATGTATAATATATATACAAAATATAAATATCTGTATATTATATGTACTTTTATTTCGCGAGTAAGTTTTTGTTTTAAAAAACCAAAGGTTTGATTCAATTATAACAAAATTTATCAATTAATTGAATGAATGTAAAAATAAAAATACTCCTAATTTGGAAGTTCTTTTTTAATTTCACTTAGTCAAATTTAATGTTACGTCTAGCAGTTTCGATTATTTCATTTCATTATATTATTTCTGCAACTATTCATGAAATTCGAAGCCTGAATAATTAAATTCGATAACAAAAGTGTCCAGTATCTAAATTCTTAGCGACGTATTATTTACATTTTTAAACGACTGAATATCTTTTCAATTATTTTGTTAATTCGATTATTTGTATTGCTTCATTAAAGTAACGAAAATAATGAAATGAAATAAAATAATCAGAAAATGCTAAAAATAAGGGGAAAAAATATACATAATTACCATTACTTTTAAAACTGCCATATCAGTGTGTGCTAGTTTAATTGAAATGTACTATAATTTTTATTCTTTTTACATCAATTTTTGTACGTAAATGTTTTATTATTAGGAATATTTTTATGGCTTGTAAAATGGATAGCGCAATTGATGATATCAACAAACGATGAATTTTATAGTTTCTTTTTGTCTATATTATAAATGCGTAAGACATAATTTTGGACTAGATTAATTGTTTGACTTTGTGCCTCCTTCTTCCACTTCGCTTTGTCGATTGTAATCTTTTTCATTTCTTTTGTTGAGACTGAAGAGATATAATAAAACGAAAGCGCAGTGTGAAAGTTGCAAAACAACAAAAACCACAAATAAAACAAAAATTAAATAAAAATTGCAACGAAGCTAAGAAATTTTGTCTAATAAATGTGTGCTTTTTATACTTATTGCAAATAATAATCGACAAAAAAGAAAAACAAAAGTGTTATTACAAAATTTCCAGCTGAACGAACAATTTTTCAATGTTGTGCATTAAATGACAAATTCTACAATTGTTATTCAATTTCAGCCATGTAAAATACTGTCGAAATTTATTGATGATATATATACGAATTATAAAGATTGATTATCATATCAAAATAATTCATTACTAATTGTAAGTTTTTATTGTAATTATTTTGAATCGTAAGAATGTAATGATATGCTGTTAATTATAAAACTCGAGTGTTTAATTCAATGTTCATTTTTTGCAACACGTGCACGGAAAGTAGGCTTTTTCTTAACTGTTTAAAAGTTGGAAACTTGTCAATCCCAGAAGAAAAATTGGGGAATTTTTGGAATTTCTTAAATTTTAATTTAATGAATAACAAAAATTAACTTTAAGGACCAGAGCGAGATTTTTTCACTTTTTTTACTTACTTTAATCAATACAAGTTTTTATTTAAGTATTTATTTCTACTTTATAATGATTTCTAGTTTTTGAAGTGCAGAAAAACGTACAAATCATTATAATTTAAAAATAAATAACGAAAAAATATTGTTTGCAGTTTAAACTCTCTCCTCTGGTTGATTTATAATTATTTGTTAAATAATATTATTTTTATATCAAAAAACACTAATTCATCACCTTAATATATTATTATAAAGCTGAAGTGCACTTGTTGCAATAAATATTGTATCTACCATGTGCAGAGCGGTTCCAAATTTGATAAAATTCATCTCGTCTGGAATCGCTATATCTCCACCCTTACCAAATAATATACTATTATGCAATGTTTCAATTTATTTACAAACATTTTTGTAATTATTCAAATGTATGACTTTTCCGACAAATGTTAATTGAAAAAGTATTTTATAACTTACAGCACGTCAACAGAAAAGAGATTAGACGAAAAACCATAAGATATAGTTAATTGGGTGTTAAAAATAATTAAAATGAAAAAAAGTCATGATTTTTTAAAAATGTTAAACAATTGTCAATACCAACATAGAATAAGTAATTAACTGTTTAATTTGTACTGATATTGATTACAGTGAAAACTCTTCTAGTCTCTACTTAATGCAATGACTCACTTTTTAACACAACTTTCAAAAGCAGAATGAAAGCGAACAATAAGAAAAACATACAAACACAAGATAACTTCGATGTTCGTAGGATCCAAAATTGATTAACAATTTACAGAAACAAAAAAAACAAGTTTGTATAGTATGTATACTTTTACAAATTTACAAATTAAAACAGCAATATCTATTTACTGTAAATTCAAAAGCGTTATTATATAGGATTTGTAAAGTCAACTTGTGCTTATGATTGTCTATTAAATAAAAAAAAAAAAAGTGATAATGTGCTGTATCGATCACTATTTTTCAAAACATATAAAATGAAACAATTTGTTGATTTATTGTGGCATCGGATTTTTTTATGTATGCGAACATGTCTGATGATGAAATATGAGCAAACTCAGTGTAGCGAAGCTTACAATTTTAACTATATTTAAAGAATTATATTCGACAACCAAAATGTGTATAATTGTATTTGATACAAATATATTTGGAGTTTTATTAACTGCGTGTAATTAATAGAATATTTCGTGATTTTTGAACATCGATGGTTTTGCACAACTTTAATAAAGTAACAAATAAAATGATTCCTTTTTATTGTTTTCATTTCACTATTATATTTAACGTCGATATCAAATAAATTATTTCATTTTGAGTGACTATTCATGTAAAAATACTTAATATAATAATTGTAAATATAAATAATTTAATAATTAATTACATTAAATTCTATAAATTATCGATACAAATCATTAATATCGATGTTTAAGAAACACAAATAAACATGTCATTATATTAACATAATCGTATAATTTAGTTTCGATTGTTATTTGAATTGAATTGAGACTTTTTTGTAAAAGAATGTATTTGTAATACAGTCTAATGCAAAATTCTCGTAAACGAGACTTTATTCCTCATTATGTCTGACATAGATATATACATTTTATACAATTTTTATATCTCTGAATTTTCCATTTCTTTGATTACTTTTATTCCTTAGTTTCTCTCCAAAATAAGAATATCATTACATTATCCAATGGTCATCTTGTAAATTGATTATTAATATATATTTGTAAAAAGACTGTTTAAATATTAATAAAATATGTTATAAAAATTATTATCATTTGTATTATTATTATAATAATAATTATTATTATTTTCTAACATTAGAAATGACTTTATGAGTATAATAATTTTTAATTAAAATATTAATTTAATTAATAAAAAAATGTAATTACATAAAATAACTAAAAAAAAAATAGAAAAAAAGTTAAAAATAACTTTTTCATTAAACAACAGGTATCGTATAAAAACCAATTTCCACCAGATTTTTCTGAATAAAAAAGTTTGTAAAAAAAGTCGACGAACGTGACGACACGTTTCTGGACTGCAAATTTTTGGCACAACTCATATTGCCGTAGTATTTGTCACTGCCTTCATTCTGCGGCTCTTTCGATTTCTGCTTTACAGCATTGTACGACCTTTAACCATAGAACTACTGCAACTCTTTGCCGACTACTTTATCAAGTCCGTCTTATCGATTGTGTTGAATGCAATAATTCAGTCAGTATACTTATACTATTTTATACAACATCTTAACATCGGTACGTGATTTCTGCGAACCTGTGGCTCCAGATTTCAGATACATAATAGCACAAATTGCTGCACTATTGAACAAAAAATAACAATTAAAAATAATAATTAATACTGCATTTTAATTAAAAACCGTAAAGAAAAATTGTTCGTAAAATGAATATTAAGTTTAATATTGAGTTACATCACAAGTTCATTTTTCGATGAATAATTTTCTTTGAAATAGAAAAAGATTCTACGTTTTTGCATAATACATTTTACATATATTACCATAAATGATAAACATTATTCATGAATATGAATTTGAAAAGAAAATAAAAAATGTGTTGAAAAGATGAGAGATGTTTGATACAAATCAGGAACATAGTAAACTGCAGGATATTTTGGAACTAGAAAATATTTTATTTTTTTTTCATTTTTTTTTATCATTTGTTTTTGTCGGTTTTTGTATACAATTTCATTTCATCACACTGCAATATATTCTGTTACAAAATAGTCACAAAACACGACAAGACGATTTAACCCATTAAAATATACGCAAATGAATGCCACCCGAACATTGCAAAACGTAAACTCTATGTTTATCAAAAGACGGATTTACACGAAGTTGTATGCATTAATGGGTTAAGTCACGTACTCCTGACAAAACAAGTACTATTTTGTCGCCACTTTGATACGATGCAGTTTTATAAAACAATGCAAGCGAAAGAAATGTTCCTGTATCACAACGACGGGTTTTTTTGTCCTTTAATTATTTAATGCTTTTTTTTCCTTATTTTTCCCTCTTTTTCTGAGCATTTCAAATTTAACTGGACTTGTTTCCTTACTACTTTAAACAGGACCAAAAACGAAAGACAAAGTTTGTTTAAATCACCTAATATAATAAATAACATGAATAAATAAGTTTCATTAAGTACGAAACAAATAAACAAGAAAAAAAATGCAACACTTGCTTCTATCAGGTAGGCTCATATATATTAGCTGTCTTTGTTTGCTTTTTCGTTTTCAACTTCCATTTTTTCTTCATTTAACTTTCTTATCAATGTTACTTTTTCCCCATTTTTTCAAAAAACAGTACGTCCTCGCACTTCAACTAACACTGTAAATAGTGGTTAATATTTTTCTTTTTTTTTTATGATTTTCCATTTTTTTTTGTAATTATTATTGTTATTATTTCTCGCGCGTGACTTATAATTTAATAAATTATTTACAATCTCACAAACAACAAACAGAGGAACCTAATTTATTTCATATAATAGCTTCACACTTTGCTATTTACAGGTACTACTGGTTTTTTTTTATGTTTTATACACAACAGCGCTCGCATTATCTTGCTTTTAATCTTTATATCTGCGTATGATCCTTATTTGTATTTATTCATCAACTTACTTATTTTAATTTCTGTTTACTTTTCTGCTTTTTTTAAAAATAACTTTTTTGTGTGTATAATTATTATTATTATATTCATTATATAATTATTATTCATATTTTTTACATGACAATTGTTTTTCAGCATGATGATATTGCGAGCTTAACAGCGCTTATGTCGAAAGGCATTAAAGAACAAACAAACATCTATCATCACCTAGCTTCAGGAACTGCAACCTCTGGCTCTGATGTTGTCTTTTTTTATCTAGGAGGTGGTAGTCGTGGTTGGAGTATCTTGGATGGCCATTGATTGCGAATTTGACGATGTTGAATCACCTTTTGTAAAATGCATAATTACTTTTCTTATTATATCTGTGGCTTGAAGGAAAAACCGATTAACTCCATTTTTTGGAAAAATGGAGTTAATCCATGGATGGATTAACTCCATTAACTCCATCCATGGAATCCATGGATTATGGATTCCAACATTTTGGAAAAATGGAGTTAATGATAATTTTGAATTTTAACAACCTTATATTTTCATTTTTTGAGACCATATTTATCGAAATGTAGTACTATATCACCATATAGGAAGATTAAATAAATACTTTTTCTATATATATGACTGCAGGTTGAAAAATTGAAACACGTTTTTCTCAAAATGTGTAAACGTGGAGTTAATTGATTTTGCCTATAAACCACAGATATATATTCTATATAAAATAATGCATGTTTTGTTGTAGCTGAAAGAAGTTCTTACCGAGAAGAGCTGCTTCTAAATCTTCAAGGATTTCAGTTTCCTTTGAATCAATAAGGTTAAATCGGTGATTAAGAAGTGTAAGATGGGCAAAAACGCAGTTGAGGTGAACGTGCAATCCCAAGAGTGCCACCTCCCTAAAGTGGCAGTGATAAATGTGTGCCACTACATGATACAGTAGTCGTAAAATTTTACGCACAATCGATTCAAACGAACTCGGAAACTCGTTCGCTATGTAATTAAGGGTTCATTGAATTAGTGAATTTCATTCAACTTGCGAGAAATAAGTTGCAAAACAAAATCAACAAATATATTATACAGTATTTCTGATTGTAATTATCTTAAATTCAACTTATGTTAATATAAATGATGACAAGTAAAATGAATAAAAAGTACATCTCACCATATTTAGTTGGAAATACGGTTTCGTCACTGACAGTACGTTGTGTAAATGTCATAACATAATCAATGTATTGTGGCGCAGCTACTCTAGTTTTTTTTCCTTTTTCATCGAACCATAAATACGTCCTAAAAATCCCAAAAAAGAGAACAGTTTTACAATGAAACTAGTCAACTGTAACAATAGTTGCACAACTTTTGTCTCGTTCCATTAATGATTTTAATTGATTAAACTATCATTTCTTTATTTCCTTTCTGAAGAAATTGTATTTCAAAATGAATATTTTCGTCAATTTCTTTGCTTTTAAATGTTTGTATTATAAATTTGTTAGTTTATACCTTAAGCCAGGTCCTGTCATATCAGGACATCCTGTCATTGTACAGAATTCGGATATAGTGCCATAAACTAAATTAATATGATCAAAAAGTGCAAGCGTATGCGATGCCAGCCATTCGTTATAATCGAGACCGGGGGGTAAGTCGACGAGCATTTTGAGATCTAGTTCTGGCAACTGTCTCTCAAGGGCCGCCTCCTCCAAGTACAATTTTGGATCCTCGGTGGTTCCCGCATCTTTTTCTTTTCGTCGAGCTTTTCTGTAATAAGAAACAAGAACACGTGCTTTTAAGAACAGTATTGATCTTTAGCTCGTTTCGTCATTCTTGTTTCATGTATGTATAATTTTTTATTACCAAACAGAGAAAGAAAGCAGAAAAAAGAAGGCAGTGGAAAATTGTTATCATACAAAATTGTTACAATAACGTATAATTAATTTTTCAAACAGTCATCGGTCGTTTGATTTTCTTACTTCATTTTGAAAAAAAAACTTGCATTTCATGTTGTTTGGATGTTATTATTGTTAATGAATAGTAATTAGGTCAAAGTGTAATATCCAAATTTCGAAAAAGAATCAATATTCATTTAATGTAATGAATCGTATCAAACGGCTAATTAATTACAACTCTTGTTTATGTTCCTTTTCTATTTATAAATCAACATTTACCTGTCGTCTATACATTTTGTTTATACCATATAAATTGCACCTTTAATCAATTTATATTACAATAGAATTATCATTGTATATTTTCTCGATAAATAAATCTTATTACTGATTATTTTCGAAATAATTACATCATCTTTAATTTTAATGCGAATCTATATCGCACGCAAACAATACAGTTAAAGTTGTTATATACTGCGAGCAATCGAAGAAAGATGGATAAAGGTTGCACGAAAATGATAACAGGATTGCTGCTTATGAAACTATTCGTTTGTTAATTTTGCATTAATTTTTTTTTCTCTCTATTTATTATATGGTTCTATCTGTGTATATGTATATATATATATATATATATATATATATAATGTTTGTGAATAAACAATGAGCATTTATGAAGATGAGTCAGGTAGTTGGCAGGTAAACGACTTACCCCATAAACCAGTCCACGGTATCGCGGAGATACTCAGGTAATTTATCCAGTTTGAAGGAGTTGTGGATATTATTAGTGCCGAGATATTCACACGCTAAATGTGATTTAGCAGACTAACACGCAATCATAAATAATATTGTGAAATCTAACATGGCGAGACGGCTTTTTTTTCTCTCTCTCTCTCTCTATCTCTCTCTCTTGTTTGTTCCTGTTGTTGTCAGTGGCTCTTGTTTTGTTGCAATCTTAAGTGTTGTATTGTACACGTCTAATCCGCACGGGGGGACACCTTTCTTGTGTCTTCAGTCTCGTCGACTCCGATTAAATGTTCGAACGAGTCGAGCCGAGAACTCTTGGAAAACTCGCACGACACACTCAGCGGAATGACTTTGAGAGTCGCGAGCACAGCAGCACAGTCGTCGAGCTTATACTTTGATTAATAATCATGAATACACGAATATCATGTACCATATGACAAAGTCTGCATTATTACACAGCTGATCCGTTCGATCCAGTCCAGCTTTTACGCTCCCCGAGAGATAACGAACGCGCGCACCAGCAGCAGGTGGCGTTGTTGAAGTGAGCTGTTTTTGAGACTCCAAATCAGTGTCAACTGATTTTACCGTGTGACGGTAATCAGTGCTTTTCACTTCAATTTCGAACTAAACTTCGGCAAGATGAGAAAGTATGCAGTATTGGGCATTTTTAGCTGACCCTGAAGTCATGAATATAGTTGTGTTGACTTAGTCTAGTTTAGTTATGACATTTTTAGACGTTGAAAAAGATGAAATATTGATTTAAATTTTTTTTTTCTGATATAAAAAGAAATTTTGTTCTTTGTTTATACATGCAATAATGAGTTTAACTTAGAAGAATATATATATACGTTTGAAACAAGTTTTAACATGTTTTTCTCAGTATTTGAAAATGCAGTTTTTCAGTATTTCAATTTTGTTGAATTACTTTTTTGGAATTTTACAATTCAGCTATTACAATTCAGCTAAAAATAACCAAAAATTGGTATAATTGTTTTGTATTGTATTCTATATTGAAGTTAAATAAATTGTATTATGACAATTCATAATATAGTTGTTTTATTATATATTATCTTCTATTGTAAATAATTGTTAAATACAAATTGAGTTAAAAACAGTATATTGCATTAAATTATCTATTGTAGGCAATTGTAATTACACGATCGAGATTTTTATATATTTAAAATTAAAATATTCAATTATTTAAATTTCAGCAATTAAAAACATAAATTTTAAATATAAAAATATATAAAACAAATAAATTAAATATTAACAATATTTTGTAAGTCAAAACAATATATTTTTATGCTTAAAAGTACTAGTTTTATATCATTATTTATATATTAAAAATTTAAAGCTTTATGTATATAAATCAATCGTATATATATATTACAATAGATGGCTTAAAAAATGAATTGAATTTTATGGTATATTAACAATTCCAAAAAGCAATAGAAATTATTTCAAATTACTCAATTGAATTCTATCGTTTTTCAGATGCTGGGTTATATAAGTCAAGTTTGGAACGTAATAGTTTTTTATTTTTAATTTAAAATTATTAATAAATTGTAATATAACAATACGATGATTTCATGACTGCTGGATCAAATGTATTAATCATTGACGTATCAATTATTAGGGACGTACAGAAAATAATAAAATTACGAGGACGTAATAAAAGTTTATTGATAGCGATTGCTAATAAAAGGCGCCTTTTATACCCAATCTCCCTTTTTATCTTTTCTTGTTTATGAGCGCCTTACTTTTTTAATTTATTTTCTTGCAAATTTGTTTGTATTTTTGAAATTAAAAGAATGATTGAAGATAAAACAAATTTAAATGTTTTTGAATGCATTTTTTTATGATGAATTTTTATGATGAAAAAATATGATTTTTTTGATAAAGAATTTTAAATCTACGCAAATTTTCATAAATATGAGAAATAATTTCCATGTCGATATTATCGCTTTTCTACATTTCTGTTGAAACAATAAACTGTAAACTATAAAATAAATTAATAATCTATAAATCAATATTTGTTCTTGAATAATTCAAGCTCGAAATATTATTTGTTACATTTTGTTTTAAATTATTTAGATACAACTTATTTTGCAAATTTTTAAACTTAACGAACCACAGTTTTAATTTTAGTTTCCAGCTTTAAAGTTTCAGAATAATCTTCTAAACGATAGTTGAGTAAGTGAAATACAAATGGGTTTAATTATCATAATTATTTGTGGAATTATGAGTTTTAGCCATGCAAACTTTCTATCGTACGTGGATAATATTGAGGAAACATCTCTATCTTTATCCAAATGGAACTCAAAATGTATCTTGGAAGTAGTACGTGGAGCATATTACAAGGATAGAACCGTACGAATAATTTTAGCAGATAATAATATAAGATTAAACCAATTTCTTGTTAAATTATATAATCTAAATTATACATCGTTTATTTACGAATCGAAGATATCAAAGGAAGCATTACTTCATATAAGAAAATTAAATTCTTATCGATTCAGGTAAAATTATAGAAATGTATTTAGATTTAATATAAAACCTCATATTTATAATTTTTTGTATTTTTGTGAATTGTATCAAATATTTATAAATTGTATCAAAAAATAATTTATTTTTAATATTTAAAATGTATTTAATTTTTTTTAATATTAAACAATTTCTTAACATTTATAAAACGTTTTTTAATATTTAATGTGAAAACTAATAATTTCAAAAACAGTTATAACTTTCACACGCAACAACAATTTACACGATAAAGTCTTTTCAAAAGTGTGAGAAATAAAAATTTTACGAATATTGTTGTACTAGAGTGGAAAGTTGGTGATTTGTGTATGGCTGTGGTTTGCGGTACCATCAAAGCAAGTTATATTTATGATTTATTTACACACAGAGAAAAAGAAATAGTCAAATTAACTATCTAAATTATCAAAACATTTAAGTAGTTAAAATTAATTAGATAGTCAACTAAAATGTACATCATCGTAAATAATAAAAATGTTTTGCAGATTTGTAATTTTGGCGACTAATGTGTCTCAATTATACAATATTTTTGATGGCGAACTGACGTTTACATCTTCTCATTACGTTATTATAACAACTTTCAGTGGAGATGATTTAGTAAGAAATCATTGTTAAATAATGAACTTTTTTTTAATTTTTATTTTTCAAATAATATTTCACTATTATCCTGTATTTATGATACAATAAATCTTCACTATTGTTTAAAATTTTTAGAACAACTTCGCACAATTCGCATTTAACCACAATTTTTTATATATCCTCTACGTAGAACTAAAAGATGACAAATGCATTGTCCGCAGTTTGGACGCAATGGACACAAATAATGCTTCAAGTGTACAACTCCATGTAGTCAGATACTCGGACGCGACGCACTCATTATCATTGAAGTTAAAACCAATGGATAAAATATATTGTCTTTATCATATCTGCGACTTGAAGTATATACGAGTAAACGATGGATTGACTAAGGAGGAATTACTCAAACTTGATCGAGAAATTGATGACACATCATGGTTTTTAGAATTCGAAAGTGACAACAATGCGGATATTACATTTAAAGATGTTGGTGCGAACACATTATATGATTTTGCACAGGCATATAATATTAACATTGTAAGTTCTATGATATACGACAATATTACTTGGCAAGATGCAATTCAAAAACTTGATAATGACGAAGTGGATGTTATTTATGGTGCCAGAAGTAATCCACCAAGTTATTTATCTAATGACTTAGGGATAACTAATTATGTTAGGTGAATTCAAATTATTCATTAATTTCCCAATAAACCAAACGTGGGTTCCAAGATTAAGTCAATTTCATTGGATCCAGCGAATTGACCAATAATGGAACAAGTATTGAAATGTAATCAATGAGAAATTAATAGCAACTCCAGAATTGCTAAATTAAAAGTCAAGTATGGATCAATTATAATGATCAAATCTACGTCAAAAATGCGGACGTAGTAACACACAAATATTAATCAATTTTGTAGACTAGTATTAGAATTAATATTTGATCAATATTTGTTCTCTAAATACTAAATTTAAATTTAAATTTAAATTATAAGAGGTTACCCTGATAACAAAATTTTGAAATATGTGAACGTAATGCAAGTATAATGGGAGCTCATATGCTTAAAAAATGTTTACATAATATTAGAATATGCTTGCAGATGTGTCAGAGTATTGTCAGCTTATGTATGTAGTATTAATGCTGCCTTATATGCTAACATAATGATAGCATACGTGCTTAATAAATGCTATCATATAATCCGAAAAAAAAAGAAAAATAGTAGGACCTGAACCAATGTCTGCATGATTCTTAAATGGCGGTACACTTTAACCACTGAGCCAAGTTTTGTTATGAAAAACAAAACATAAGATAGACATATAAACGAAAATTATTTGTTGTTGACATAATGTTAGCATTAATGTCAGCATTATATCAACATTTGAGTCATAAAAGTAACCTGACATACTGACATTCAATGTTAGCATAAACCTGT
>JABFPJ010000579.1:0-37743 GCA_022817425.1 Gryon sp. ZL-2020 | reverse complement strand
AAAAATATAGTCAGAGATGTATACAACTTGTCAAATATTGCGTCTATTTGCGTTAATTCTTTAAAAATGTAATTCGAATATTTTATTATTTTTTATGATTTTCTATTTTCTTCCTTTTTTTTTTGTAATAATGTAATCAACCAAGGGGGTATGCCCCAGGTGTAAATTGTTAAAATAAATAAATAAATAAATATATGAATATTTGTTTGAATTGAAATAATTATTATATATCTTTTAGAGCTCTAACGCACAAGTATTATCTTTTATTGATAATATTTTTACTTTTTTATAATACATGAGAACAAATAGACAGTTATATTAGTAAATACTTGTAATTCATTTACAAAATGGACATTAAAAGAAATATATATTTCTTATCATTAATTAATCATAAAAATATTGCTTCTAAACCAAAATTAATTTTTGCATGCAATATATAGCATTTTTTGGTTTATCATGAATAAGTATTAATGTATAATTAATGTTGGATCACAATTTCAGTTAAAAATTAACTGTAAACGTTGGCTAACAATCTCGTATCAACGTTGGCGTAACAGTGAATAAAACCATGGCCCAACGTTAGTACGCCGATATCTTACTTATGAAAAATTTAGTTAGTTAATGTTGGGTAACAATGTTGGTTCAATGTCGGTTCAATGTCGGTTAAAAACTGGCTATAAATGTTGGCAGACAGTTTTGCATCAACATTGGCAAAGCAATCAATACAACATTAGTCCAACGTTGTTATGCCAATGTCGTTTGCCAACATTGTTACAGTCTTGGTTCGAATGTGAAATTGTTGTAATGCTGGCATTTTCCATATGGGATAGTAATTTAATTTGAAAAGTCTGGTCAGCTTATGTTAGGCAACAACGTAGGTCCAATGTTGGTTAAGAACTAACTATTAACGTTGGCTATCAATCTTGTATCAACATTGGCGTAACGATGAATAAAACCTTGGTCCAACGCTGGTAACCAGTAATTCAATCATAAAAAATTTAGTCAGTTAATATTGGGCTACAACGTCGGTCCAACGTCGGATAAAAACTGGCTATTAACATTGGCTAACAATCTTGTATTAACGCTGACGTAACAGTGAATACAACGTTAGTTCAACGTTGATAAGCCAATGTCGGCAGTCGACATTGTTTCAACATTGGTTTGATTGTGAAATTGTTATAATGCTGGAATTTTCCATATGGGTATGAACGAAGACATAACTTCCTAATGCACGTGTTACATAAAAATAAAAAGTTTATGTACATTTTACCAAACTAGTTTTATCTGGCTAGTAACTAAGCGTACAGAATGTGACGTTACTTGCTACGATCTCGCTAGATGTTTTCTCCAAGCTCTGTCGAATACTCCAAGAGAGTATTCGACACTTCTGACGTAAAAGGCTACATCTCAAATTTTGTTCACAAAAGAAAACAAAATTTGTATGTACGTAGGAAGCGTCGAATTACATCTGGCTAGATAAACTTGGTGATACAGAAATTATAATGGTTTAAAAATATTATTTGACTTGAAAAATATCATGAATAACTAAAAAAAAGGTTCTGAAAAGCCAATGATGTTCTGTGAAAATTGTTATTGGGGATGCGAATATGCAATGTCCTTCACATTTTTAATAAGTGGGCGTGAAAATTAACTTATTTAAATTTCAGATTAATGTACAGATTAGAATATACTTGGTGCTGGATATTTTTTTTTGATTGGTTAATTTGTTTAACAGGTGTATGTTTTTCGGCTTATTATTTAATAAATGTATGGATTCACATTATTACGAAGTTTTATATTTATGATTAAATTTTAATATGTGAAATATTTTGTTTAAGGAACCACTGACGCTTAGTGTTATCATGAAAAGTTTTTTCACTTGTTTAACAGGATTATATCCATTCAGTATACCTTGTTACTGTGGAGAACTAATAATACAACAAGTAAATGGAAATGAATCGCTTTATTAACTTTATATATAGAAATTGCTGCATTTGCTTCTGTTTTGATTCAAAAAATTTTTATGATCTTTTAGACATTAAATTTGGGTATGGCTGCATACAAATGTCAGTGGTACAGTCTTCCAAAAAAGTCAGTGTATACATTAATTATGATTCTACGTTTTTCACAAAATCCCTACAATTTTACAGCTGGTAAAATAATTCCATTATGTGTAGGTACTATATCTGAAGTAAGTATCGCAAGTTTTATTAATATAAATATAGATTTATTGTAACAAAAACAAATTTGAAGTTAAGAAATGTTTCTTATTATTAGAAATTAAATAATCGAACATTTTAAATGAATGATAAACTTTTAGGTATTAAAAACAGGTCTAGCATTTTTCAATGTTATTAAATCATTGGTTTAAAATAGATTTATTAAATTCAATTATAATTTTCCAAAGGTTAGTTTTAAGTTTACTATAAATTAAGATTTTTTCTCCAATTCAGTAATTTCTGATTATAATAGAATTTATTCTGGTTTATTCTTGGTGCATTATGGTATTCCCGAGTCACACGATATTTCAGTGTAGAAACAATCGAGAATAATCTAGAATTAAATTTGCAAAGTTACATTTTGCAATTAATATGATCGATATCTTCTAAATGTGTTACTTTGCAATGCATTCAATTAGAAGCCGAAATATGCATACGAATATGACACCTTTTAGATTTTAAAATATAATACATATATTTATCTATATATAAACGTAAGTATATATTAAACATTTTTAAACATACACTTTTTATAAAAGAACATTTAAAAAACGTAAATATAACAGCATTATAATTTATTCATAAACTATAGTCTTAAAAAATGGAAAAAACGTTATTTTAAAATAAATTAAATTGTATTTTATGTAGCTATTATAATATACGTCATTTAAAAAATGAGAAAATATTTAAAAATTGTACACATTCCAAAAATATCAACAATTAAAAAAACCTCTTAAGTTGTGTTTACCTAATCTCTGTTATTTAATACCTAAAACTATTAATTTATGCATCTATTAACATTAGAGCGCTAAATAGAACGTCGATTTACCAACAGACGCATCTTGAACTGCGTTGTTCAGTCAGCAGTGGTAATTTAATAGACGGTAGAAGTTATATGTTGCAGAGAACTGTACGGAGAGAAATATACAGAATCAAGAGAACTAAACATTTAAATAAATTAGTAGTTCGACTTATTTTACAGATTCGTTTTAGTAAAAATTATTATTAGTAGAAATGTTACAAATATGAATTATGCTTAAATAAATAACTAAACAAATTGAACTGTTTAATGACAGAAAGTATACAGTTTTAAATAATCACGTTTCTATATATTTTTCTATATAACTTTTGTTGTAATACTATTGCAATTTCATGGTACTTTTTGTTATTTAGTCTATAACTAAAGAAATTGCGATATCCATCTCAATACGTTATACTAACTTAAATTAAGTTACGATTATTTCGATATGGCATATAAAATATCGGTAAAAATAACTCCTTTGAAGGCTTTGTGAATCGAGATATCTGAAATTGAGTATTGCGGCACGTTGGTTATAAGCTTCTTGTTGGTGTGGCATTTTCTGAACAAAAGGCTGTAAATAATCGTTAAACGCTCTGCAAGTTATACACATGCATTTAATTCCCATGAACTCGGCAAGTCTCGCGATAGCAATTCAACTAAAAACATTCGATTGCGTAAGACATTGCCTCGTGATGAACGTGACGCGGTGGTATCTTACCTATTGCGCTCTTCTCGACACCGCAATCCACCGACGAGATTTGCATTCGATAAATGACCTCCAAGTTATGCAGTCGAGTGCAAATTGCTCATTCTGATAAGATGCTCGAGGTTCTTAATAAACCGTCATCAATTTACCTTACACTTTATTTAATTGCCAATTATTGATTTCAATTATCACGTTTCAAAGATGCGTTTTCAATTTCACCTCTTATCAGATCTTCAAATTTTACTCTAAAATTTAAAAAAGTGAATATTCAATTTTTTGGGGCGCATATTCATTATTATCGAAGGTTATAGATATAGTGTTTTACTGAAAAAGTTAATATTCAGTTGTTCTAAAAGTGAAGTAAAATCACATATTGAAAAAACGAAAATCAACACAAAAAACTACAAAATTAACTTTTTTGTAAGTTAAAATTTATTTAACTTCATTAATTATAAACTGTTTTACCAGGTATTATTTTACAAGATATTATGATGAATAAAACATTAATATACATTTTGAAAGTCATAATTTTACTAAAATATATGAATAGTTAAATTAGCAATCTTTTAGAATAGAAGGGCGTGCATGATTAGAGTGATAATAGTAATTACGGAAAAGGTACTTTGTTTAATATACTTTTAATTTGGTAGAATTTAATCGGAAATTACAGCACGAACGTTCATGAAAATTAGCAAACTCGAAAAGGTCATGATCATTTTCGGAACTCTTTTACCGTTCAGTTAATTAGTTTTGAAAGTCAACGTATAAATTCTGATACAACTTTTTTGTTTAGAAGATGGTTTGATATAAAACAGTTTTTGGTGTTTATTTGATTGTTTCTTTAATGATTCTGATAATAAGTATTACACGCTATATACTTTTCATTATTTCTATATTTATCATTTTATTACCTAGACAAATGTAGTACATGTTGTTATAATAAAAACTTAATTCTATATGTTTTTCAAATGTTCTATTCTTCTTACGTAATGTGTTAAATTTATTAATTTAGATGATATCTGTCGGGAACCATAAAGGTACGATGTTCATCGTGTTAAAGAAACGTTAATGTAGAGTCAAACAAAAGTGTCTGCAGCTTGCACTTCCTACGTAGACGGCCCACCTACAACAGATGCATACCACGAATAAATTCTTCCCTCTTAACATCATTGAGCCGCTCTCAATGTCGAATCATTACAAACAAAATCGTCATTAATAGAGATGGGAAAGACGAAGCTGAAGAAAAAAAATTAAGTATATATAAACAACATTTACAAATCAACAATTTTCAATTATAAATAATTTTAAACGTGCAGAGTTATAATTTATGAAGTAAACTTGACTTTTGTATTCAATTTAAAAAAATTGTATGTCTGACATTCTATAATAACTTCACTTCAACTTGATTGCTTATAAGATAGGTTTGGAGTTTTTATATTAATGACATTACACATATAATTAATCTCTCGTTCATTCATTTGACACACTCAGTCAATACAAAAGTTAAACTGAAGACGTGAAATAAATGTCTAACATTCATGTTTCTAACATGAACAGAAGAGAACATTCCTGTAAATGTGACGAAATGTTAAAGTGTACATATTTTGATACTAAAAATATGAGCAAAATATCTGACCAAATAATTTACATTCCAACAAACATTTACTTTCGTAAATATAAGTTTAAATTAATATGTCCCATGTATTTTGACACTTGGCATGTATCTACAAATGTGTCCAGCAAAATAGTCAGTGCATTTGACGTATCTTAAATTTTACCGTGACAAAATGAAAGACAAAAAGAACATCCAATAACAAATTTCTTACTAACAAATTGTCAAGCATGAAAGTGACATAAAATGTATATTGTTATAATAATATGTATTTTATTCACCGAACTGCCAATAACAAAACTTAAGAGCGCAATTGGTTAGAGCGGAAGCGAAAATTTGGTGTACTTAGTGAAAACATATTTCGAGCTTTACTATATTTATATCTGTAAAGAGATGAACATGTGTCAGAGTGGCGTATGTATGTGGCATTTTACACATAAGGGAGATGTCGCCGGAGCGCTGAGCGATTTATCCGTCTGGAACTCGCGGCATTTCTCGCAACTCTTTCTTTGTCATGCCTCTTTCGCGATCTCGTCCACGTATCTCCATTCTGCACTCGTAATTAGTCCGGAATGTATCACGCTTTTCCAAGTTAGCGCACAGTGAATTCCCTGGGACATGTGAGGTCCGCACCTGGTCCCACAACGTTCTTTCGAAGAATGTTAACCATCTAAACACGATGTGCTTATTTCAAAAACAAATATATTATACCTTCAAATATTTAATAAATCATTTTTGCTTATTATTATATATTTATTAATACGTTTTAATTAATGTACTTCCGAACAACTTTTCACATATTATATTGTGATTGGAAAAACTTAAAAAAAATGATCACTTCTTTTTTTTAATTATTATTTTGAACTAATATTTACTTAAAACGTATTTGGAGTTATATTTGTATTATAAAAAGAAACAGTAGGATGTACGACCGTAGTTAAAAAAATAATTGCAATTATTAACTTATAATCAGTCTTAATTGGTCCTGAATTAAATCATTTTAATGCAGAAGACAAAAATAGCACGAGATGAAAAGAGAAATAAGAATAATGAGAAAGACACGTAAGCAAAATCACAAAACACTATCAATCTCTGGGATAAGCCTTCTTAATTAATTGCAAGAGTAATCAACGTATACTTCGTTTAAACTCTCCAATTAATCGATCGAAGTGACCTGGATAATTTATTCTGGATTTTAGGTTGAATAACAATTTTTTTTCCTTGAGAGAATAAGCTATTCAACTCAAAACATTCGGCAAAAATCGTTTACTTAGCAAACTTATAATTTGATTGATTGCTTACAGTAAAGTCTAACTGAATTTTCTTAAAAATCCTTTAAATAAAATAATATTGTTTTTTTCAAATAAAATACCTAAAAGTAAAATATTATAATTATTTGTAATGAATGATTTTATAATCAGAACAAGTAATCTTTCATCTCGTTGGAATTGGGAGATCACAATAACATAATCTGATTATCAAATGTCGATAACTATTGATTTTTTTATTCTATCTATCAAGTTAGATGGCATTAATTGTATAAGATTATCAGATATTTTATCACTTGCATGATTTCTCATCTTTTTTAAATGCTTTATTCATTTTTAGCTTAGTCATAATTATACTATTGAAGTAAAAATCAATATCTTTAATTTTTGAGAATGAACAAACAAAAACTAGTTTAACTAAACTCATCTCAGATAGTTAAATAATATCTTCGATGCTTATTATATTAAATTTTTCAATTAATCCGCTTTTTTCCATCAGAAAATATAAGGATTTTGTATCTAATCTATGTTACCCATCAAAAATATTTTCTAAAGTATTAAAATGGATTGATGTAAACTCAATATTTATCATTTGTATCACATCAATCTTTCATAGCCGAAGAAGTGAAGCAGTGCATTGATATGATGTATCGTCATAAAATGTAACATACATTTAGTTAACAAAAGCAACAAGGAAAACGGGAATAAATGTCATTCGCGCAATGTAGTCGCGATAGCTTTCATTTTACAAGCGCTTGGTTTATGCAAGAGCGCAGTGCTCGTATAAATGTAATCTAAACATATGCGCGTGCATTAACTCAACTTACACACCGATGGAGTGCTTATAGTTTTGCATACGTATTATGCAAAATTTGTATGTCATTATGGATATCACATGGACGCGCTTTTATGTTGTCGCATCAGTTCTTATTTTATAATAATAATCATCATTTTATTTATTTTTCACTTCAAAACACGTAATAAACATTACATTCTATAAACAATTTATTTATTACTAACACTATACATAAAATTATAAATATAAATAAAAAATATATTAATTCAATGTTAGCATTTACTATCAGTAATCTTAATTAATAAAACAAAATGAATGTCTATAAAGTTTTATCTATAAAAATCATAGGTAAAAAATAATAATGATAAATGTTAGTGATACGAAGTGTTAAACAGTGCGGCATATAAGTGTAGACAATTTTTTGAGCGATTACAGAATCCATGCGAATCCGCGAGCGCGGTGGGGCAATCGGCTTGGTGCAAAGCCACCCTCGGCGCCCCTTGCTCGCTCATTCCGCACTCGGTCGCGCTGCCGACTGCACACTCTGGCTTTCAGACACCCAGCGTAAATCAGCCGGAAAACTCGCGCCGGTCAAACCACTCACGGTTAAAAAGTGAAAACAAGTGCGCCTAGAAAGTGACCATTTGATGACAACTTGGCTTTCGCCATTTCGTCCAATTATTACTTTTTTATAGGTGCGTTCTTCATGCTTCGTACACAAGTGATTACAATATATTGTCTTTTGAATGGTGACCGTCAATAAAGTGTCAAGTGGTAGTTTCGTTTGTAATTTTGTTTTTACTTTTACAATGAATAAAAGTGCTTTGGGTGACAACATTGAAAATAGCTCGAGCAAAAAGTTAATAGTTTTCAATGAAATAGATGTAATCATGAATTAGACCATTCTTTTCTCATAAATATATCATTTATAACTGCTAGTAGATAAAATAAAGATAAGTATTTATCTCAATCTACTTTTTCGAGTCTTTAAATTATTATTCAGTTTATTAAAAAGCACCCATTTAAACAAAAATTTCTTACAATTTAAGTTTGATCTGAACATCCAGATACAAATTTCGGTCAAATGGCCCCATATTTTGGACTGTTCAAGGTCAATAATACATGTAATATTTTCATACTCAAATGATGAAGTTAGTTATAGTTTAGTTACGTTATTTGTACTGTTACTTGTTTAATGTTGCTTGAGTAAGTGAAGTATAAAACGTGAAACACGTGTGAAAAGAAAATTTGTCAATGTGTTAACGTTATCGATTTATGTCGAAACACGCAGAAGAAAGGAACGGCATATCCGGTGGTTTTGATAGGAGGATGCCTTGGTCGGGCGCGCAGCAGAATCGCACGTAGCCCGGCGAGGGTGGCCGAGGGTGGCGCACCTCGGACGGGGGTGTGAGAAGAAAATCGATCGAAGCCGCTCCGCTGCATCGTCACGCCAAGTGCAATGGCCTCCAAAGCGGGAAGGTCGTGTTCCGTGAGGTAAGGCGCATGACAATTACGTAAATAAGGGATGTACAGTTTCATATTCTTGCGCATAGTTGCTCTCATTGGAGGGAAATACAAATTGCTTCACTCGACAGATCATAACTTTTTTGCATTACAATTGTTTTATGCTTTATTTCATTATTTCAGATACTTTTACAGATCATTTTATTTTGCAAATTATTTTTTTTGCTGTAGATTAATAGCAGATTATAGGAAAACATACACAAATAGTCGTTGTTTAATGTAATAGAAATTTGTTTTTTATCATTTCTTTTTGTTGAAGTACTAATTGAATCTATAATTGTTCATTTCACTTAGGCATTTAATGAAAATAAATAAATTTGGTGACTGTCAGTAAGTCACCTATAATATTTACACTGGAATAAGATTAAGTGTCTTTAAAATTGTAAAGCATTTAAAGTTTAAATGCTACACTCGAATTTTTGTATTTACATATGAATTCGGAGTTTACTTCATTGTTTTCAAATCGAAATGCTTCAATGATCATAAATAATACGAATCATCATAGATTGTAATCAGAGTTGACGAACTTAAATCAAACTTGTTACTCGTTAATATTAACGTGTTTGTAATAAATCGTCGAACTTTTTTTCAATATTTAATATAAAATTGAATATAAATTGAATATAAAAAATTAAATTTTGACATAAAAACTTAATGCAAATCTGCAGTATGTAATACTATATATAGCATTATACGAGTAAAAAATTCAAGATAAAATTGGCATAAATAATATATTCTTGACTTTCAGTCGACGACAAAATCCGTAAAAAGCGTTCTTTTTTTAATTTCTTTGCGGATCTGTTATGTAATTTGCAATTCGTCCTTGAACTTGGAGAAACACAACAATTTTACCACCACCTACGTAGCAGGATCGGAGACCTATTATTTGCCACTTTAATAATATCCTTTTATCGCTTTGTCTCATTAACACATTGATAAGCTTGTATAACTATTGTTTTATAATATTTAAAAATATTACATTGCTCATATGCCTTACATGCATTATGCATACATTTGGTTTAAATTTACATATTTGTTCAAATTATCGGATTTTAAACGTCTTTCAAATATTATAAAAATATTTCGTTAGTTTACATATTAATTTTGAAAACTGTGAAAATTTTGAATAAGTTATTTTTAAATATTTATAATATTTATTTATAATAAATATTATATTAAATTTATAATAAATATTTATAATAAATATTATAAATAAATTCGTTTCTTGTTCTGATATACTTTACACACAATATTATATTATGTTAAGGTTATATACATATTTTTAATGCGAAATAAGTTATAGCACCGGAACAAAAAAATGGATACAATTCACTTTGTCGTTCACGAACGTGTTACATGAAGCAAGTATAAATTTTAATTTAAACTGCTGTCTTACTGGAGGCAAATAAAAGTTGAAGTTTCAACTGTGTCATATTATGTAACGCGTGTATATCAGGTGTTGTTATTTTGTCAATTAGTTATTGTAAAAATACATACTTTCTATGATAATTTTGACCCACATTGAAAAAAAATCCTATTAACTTGTTATATCTATAATTATAGTACTTAGCGTATTACAGTATTGTTAAATAAAACTTCACATTTAAAACTATATTTGAAAAAAAAACTTAAAACATATATTTTCCCTTTCATTTTGTATAATAACGTGATATAAAAGTTACATTATGTTGTTTAATCAATATCATTATTTATAGTTAATAAAGTATTTGTTTTAACATAAAATATTTTAGTTGACACACACTTGATTTAAATATTCTTCACGGCTGTTATGCGGAACAGGTATTTTAATAATCAAATTTAACTTTTCTTACATTTTAATGGAGACAGTTCAACGTTGAATATGTTGAAAGGATATCAAAGAAAACCAGTCAAGAATATGGTTAAATTGTGCATCATCAAAGCTTACACTGATGTAAAGATGATTACATCCATTGGTACAAGTTAGTCTAAGAAAATGATAATAATAATGATGGCTGTTAGCACACTGGTGTCATGACAGCCTTGAACACACATTTACCAAGTGACCGTCGTTTTTCGGCCCATTATTGTTACATTGTATTTTTTTTGTGTTGATAAAACGGAACTTGTCGAGTCATAAGTTGTCATGTCATATAACTTTGTTTCTGCAAAAACAATGATGTTTTTGTGATTCCGCTGGAATTTTAACAAGGCGTCGTATGGTCTTGGATGAGAAGGCTCGAAATAGCGAGGTCGCGCTTTCAATTATGTGTAAATAGTCCGGATATAGTACGTCAAAGTGATATACACCGTCTGGTAATCACTAAATTAGAATTGTTCTAGTGGGATTATTCGTCCCGGTAAAATAACGTCTATATTAACGTCACATTCGTGTTACATAGATCAACGATCAGAAGACAATTTACCGAGTTGAATAATGAAGAACAGAGAGCAACATAGAGGAAACTAATTACACGACGATTTAGAAGAAAAAAAATACAAATAACAAATGTCATTATGTTACTTTTATTGTTATCTATTGGATGAATTTGTTCAAGTAGATTTGTTCTTAAAACAATTTTTATTTTACTTTGAATAATTCTGCATATTTATTGGAATGCTTTTCACCTTTTGCGTGTACACAATTTCTGTAGAATTTATTAGTTTGATATGATCAAATTGCTTTTCCAGTTTGAAGAAATCTCAATTTGAAATATAGTGCCTTAAGATCTCATCGAATGTTATATGTCAATATGGAATTGAATGGCTCGTTAGAATGATTGAGTTAATATTGCAACATAGTAGAGGATGTGATTTTTGAAGTCATTCTTCACACATGCCGTTCCCAGCAAACATCATATCTTAGAATAGTTCGAGTAATGTAAGATAAAATACGACCGACACTTGAATATACAAATGAAACTAGGCATTGTCGATTTGGTTAAGACCGCGCGTACTTAATGTACGACAAAAGATCCATTTGTTTGCGTCAAAATAAAAGAGGACTATTTTGTCAACGCACACTAACATGTGTACATTAAATCGAATGAGCAAATATATTATCTTTGCATTACAGTTTCTGAGGAAAATCAAAGTAAAAAGTTCGATTGAAATCAATTATTTATCTAGCGTTATCAAATTGTATTATAACAATAATATTACATACGTTTCATTTCAAATAAATTATATACAGGCAACAGATTTTAAATTAAGATATACACATTTTGTATGTAATTTGAAAAACAGTCAATAATGTGAATTCTGAAAAGGATTTTCATGTTCTACACCTGGGTTCCATACGCAAAAACTATTACATTGTAACTCAACGTTACATAACTGCGTTCAATTATCTGTTATTATGAGTTCAAGAATAGTGAAGTTAGTATACATTGCGTTAGGTTCTTGTTCTTTGCTTCGATGAAGATGCATTAAATTAATTAAAAAATTTTGAACTATAAGAAATACAATAACTTGGGGGACGTGAATATTGGATGCAATGTGTTTAAGTCTAGTAATTTTGTTTTATTACAAAAGCGTCTGATTTTTTTTGGAAATGAACAATTTTCATTTACTCAGTTAAACAAACAAACTTAAAAACATTTTATTACGGTAAACAACACAAAATTACAAACTAAATGTTTTTTTTATGTCAAAAGTATGATTATTTACTAGCACCAAGGTAATTAAAACGCGCACTTTTATGCTTAATAAAACATATAAACAGGAAAACCGTAGTAATAAATTGTAATCCTCTGCGTTACGTCATATTTTTATTGTACTCCATTAAATTTTACAATATTTGTTCTCATAAATTCATCCAGTTCTCATTTCCCGAAAAAAATATTTCTATATCATTAGTCATTGATAATTATGCGTATCATTGTAACCTAGAAAAATAAATTCTTGTTTGAACGATCAATAGCATCAAGTGAAGAATAAAGAAATTAAATGTTTCAATCAAAAAAATTGCAATGATAAAATTTGGAAACAAACAAAAATGTTATCTTTTCATAATGATTGTTAAATACTTTTCTTAATGAAGATTTTTAATTATTCAAAATCATTCTTTTTCGCATTGTATGACCTGAAATCAGTAAGTGAATAATGCAATTTGATGATTCATCTTGAAAACTTGTTCTAATTAGCGTTTCATTGACTTTTAAAGACGCACATTTAAAGCATATCGCTTTCCACTGTAAAATAAATGAGATTTCACTCTCCTCAGAAATGAGAGGAAGTGTAATGTATCTTTTCTATCGATCGCGGCAAAGGTCAGTCATTACGGTCACAGCTGTGCATTCAGTCGAAGCGTAACAAACGAGTCACCTGTCGAGTTACTGACTTGTTCTGTCATGCGTCTGTATATGTGACACACACATATCAGCATATTCACAAATATTCGTGCACTGGAGCGCACACGCACTCACATAACTATACAATTCATAAGATCGTTCACGTGTGATGGTCATGCAAATCCTTTTATCGTCTTTCTACCACGACCTATGACAAGGCCGAGCTGTTAAAGAGACAAGACTCTATTTTGCCTTGGGACGTGCACCGACCCTTTTTTAGTCACTTCGTACTCTTCTTTCACTGACTCCAAACAGAGGGTTGCTAATTAAAAGTCATACATACCCAAGAAAAGATTTGTTTAATGTTTTACTGCAAAAATTGAACAAAAAAAAATGTTTGCAAAGGAGATATTTGAAACGCTATATAAAGTTCTGCTATGTACTCTCATCCTTAATTTTTACCCTACTTTTACCCTATACGATTACATTACGCGGAATGATTATGCGAAACCGTACCGAGTCATTCAGTCGCCGAGGTCAAATTCGACAACGAAAACAGAACAATTATTTGAGCGATAAATTCGCGTCGTTAAACACGTGGGAAAACGACAGATAATGTCGCCCGCGTGATTAATTATTAATAATCATTAATGTCGTGATTTATTTTTTCTCTTTGCCATGTTCTTTTTAATCGATACAACGTAATATACAACTTAAAAACAAAATAGAAGAAAAAGGTTTATAAATTAACTTATGTGACATCCTTTTCCTTTTCACTCGTTTATTCTATACACATTAATTTGAAACTTGTTTAGTCTAACGCTTTTGTATTAAACATTCAAATTAGACGTCTTGTTTGGATAAATCCTAAGTAAGTGAATTTATCGCTGAACGTAAGTTCTGTAAGTTGCAATTTAAGTAAGAGTAATTAACACCTAAAATTGGTCGTTTCGAAATTGTGGACTTTCCTTTAAAGCCGCACATATATAGCATCACTGTGACTAATATATTTTCGAGCTCGTAAATACCACGTGCGTACACGCGAGCCACGTGAGTATGCGACGAGAGCGCATCTTTTTTGCCTCCACTTTGCGTACATAAATATGTGCATAATTATTAATTATACGCTCTTAATACTATCATAAACATTATCTTTGAATTACGACGGTAATGTTAATTAATTATTTATAATCAGTGATCCAACTTTTATGGGGAATAAAAGATTTATTTTATGTCAACTATATTCGTATAGTTCACACATCTAAGAAGTCAAAATTAATTATGTTATTTTCGCAAGCGTGGTTTCTATATTTCATATAGAATGAAATACATTTATAACATAAATTTAAACTCATAATTTTAGTTTTTTAGTATTATACTTGTTAATAATATTTATTAATTCAACTAACAATATTTTAACTGTAAACATGTTTTGTAGTATTCAAATGAATTATTTTGTTAATTAGCATATATTTATTACTTCAATTTTAATATTGAAATGTACTATTTATTTAGCAAGATTTATAAGTATTCATTACTTTATCAAGACAGTTAAAAATAGTGTTGTATTATAATATTTCTTGATTTCATGAACTTTTATATATATATTTATTAGTGCACCGCATGGAACAAGTAAGATTCCTCTCTGTTACAGAGCGGTGATTCCGGTCAGCTAGAATAGCGGGACTCAGAAGTGGCCGCTCGCTTTGGGTCTTTCGAATAATGTTGCGTAGCACGACGCTTGTGTTGAAAGCGTAAGAAAGCGGAAGAACTGGGCAAAAGCAATACTCCTTGCATCTCTCGCTTGTTCTCTTGCGTTCGATCCAATCCATTGCTGAATCTTCTTCAATGTAATGATTAGAAAGTTTCCCTTTTTTAACGACAAACTTATCTTTCTGACCAATACCCTTTACATTATATTTATCGTACATAAATCATTCGAATAAATTGTTTTTCTTCCAAAGTTAAACTCTTCGATATTTATTGTAGCCATAAAATCACGTATTATTGTTATATTGTATCTGGTTATCGTATAATTTTAAGCCAAAGAGAAATATTTTTCTTCTTTTATAACAGAAAAAAATGCTTATCAAATTAGAAAAATCCTCTATTTGTTCAATAATCGGATTCGGCTTTGAGTGAAGGAATTAAAGAAAAAAGACGATTTGAAACGGAAAGGAAGTAACTGATGGTTGGATGTAACAGCTATATGGATAAATTTGTATTTTATTGCCCGATTGTTCAATTGTGAGGATTTTTGTACTGTGATAAATTGGAAGATAGTTATGTAAGAAATAAACTATTTCGTCATTCTATAAACAAGCGCGGGTTTACCGTTCTTTTACAAGTTGCACCTTTCTACTTGTTACTGTGCTTCTAAAGTGACAGATAAGTGGCCAGACCTTAATAATCTTTTTTAATTACCTCAGAGAAAACGTTAATAGTGACTAAATGAAATAAAAAGAAATAGCAAAATTTTAAAACAAAATGCAAGTCCAACTAGTTACAGCGAACGCTAAGTCGCGAGAAACTAAATTCGAATAAATTGCACAGTTTAGTATCCTTTTATATAAGACTTTATTAATCTGTGAAAATTGAATGAAAATAAGTTTAATGAACGAAATTACCGCAAATTAAACAAATTGAAAGCCTAAATTGAATTCCTGCTTAATTTTTAAATATATACAATTAATTGCAACTAATTGTTAATTTGATAAATTACTTTGTTTAACAGTGTGAGTTAATTTTTAATTCTGTAAATATAATAAAAAAAAGGAAACATATTTGCACCACAGTTAAATTTCACTTTAGAATGAACGTATAAACATTTTCTCTTGGCATAATTAATTTGCCTATTAATTTTGTATGCAAAGCAAAACAATGGTCTTTCTCGTCGAAGCGACGCTTCGTCTCTCGTCGAAAAGCACGTCGTTAAAGTTTTGTGCGTTACGTAACTCCATTCATTTCGTACGTTAATGTTTGTTGAATGCGAAACGACGTTTAAAGTGACGCTCGATTTGTCTGCCAATTTTTCGGCTGCAACGCAGTCAACCAAGCGCACTTAGACTAAGACTAAGACCAAGAGTTAAGAAACTAAAACTAAAGGCCTGGGCCGAGGAGGCATGTGCACTAAGTAACGGCTAATTGACCACCTCTACTCCTTCGGAGAAGACCACGTTCTCTCTCGTGGCCGTCTCGTGCCAGTTTCGTTCGTTCCATTGCCCTGAGAAGCGAGCATGTCTCGTTCCAAACAGGATAAACAGCTCAACCTGTTTGCCGCTTGCTGTTTGTATCGTCGAGTTTGTCTATTTTTCCTGCACTTTTTCAACTTCGAGTTATCGTTAGTTTGTCAATTGGCGATTTTAGTTTGTTGTTAGTGGAACTCTGATGTTGTGGTTGTTATAACAAAGAAAACTCTCAGTGCTGTTCAGGATTACTTATTCAATTTCTGTGCATTATATTGTAGTGACTATTTGATGCAACTCGGAATGTAAATATATAAGTATGTCCTTCTGTAACTACATTAAACATATTCATAATTATAATAATTTAACATATTATAGATGAAAGTAAAATTTATGTAATTATATTTTATATAAATTTACGGAAATGTTTAGTAATGTACGGATAAATGTAATATTAACAAAAATATTGCTGAACTATTTAAAAACTATGTATTAAGTGTATAATAAATGCATGGAAAAAGAGTTATTTTTATTTGAAAAAATGTAATGGAAATTCTATTAAGTTTTTCTAAAGTGCATAAAATTAATGTAACATTTAATATAAATTATAATTGAAAATAAACATTTTTTCATTATTTATTTTTAATTAATAATAATTAAAGTGTAAGATAATTTTAAAACTAAATACCAATTTGAATAAACAAACATGAAATAAGAAAGCTTTAACTTTAATTGAAGCGAAGAAAATTGTAACATCAAACGGTACTAAACGGAAGGGATTGAGTTTAACTTTTGCGTAAGTTTAGAGTTGACATTTGTTGTCTTATAGGAGACTCACCTCGCGGTCAAGTTACGAAAGAAACGCGCTGAACACATGACGATCCGAGAAGCCGGTGTGGTATAACGGACTTGATGGACGGAATAATCGGGTTGTCGCGCCTCGTCGTTTTATGCGCGCGTGTTATTATTTTGGTGAAAGGAAATTTAAAATATAATTTGCATATACTCTCGGTTTCTTTTCGTTCTAGTTTTGCAAAAGTAGAATGAAAATCAAGTGCAATCAACTTACTATGATGATTCATTTTCAATTTATTTTCATAGATCATTGCGGTTATTTGATACTCATATTTTATGATTTTGTTTGATAACAACCATGTAATTGGTTAACGAATCCTATAATTTGAGCCTGAAGAATCTGTTATTATGAAAATTTAATTTATGTAAAATATTATTTTGTTTATCTTCACTTGAAATATTCAATGTTTAAATATTCAGTCAAGTAAATTACGTAAGAAATAACTTTTTTAAAACGTAAACGAAATTATTTAATTAAAGGAAAATAATATTTGTGTTGTGGAAATTTTTTTCATTATAAATTTGAATTTAGAAATAATATATAAAGAGTCACTATATACTGTTTGATCGTGCATTTTATTGCCTTGTAAGAATAAAACATATCTTTCGTATCTGATAAGAGATGATAATTTAACTTTTTAAACACATAATATATCTAGACTTTGTTATCTCATTTTTGATCTACTTTGTACAATATTGTATTTAATTTGCAAGTTGTAATGAATACATTTTCATCAGCGGGCGGTTATAATCTTGTTATGCATGTTTTATCACTGCAGATTAGATATGATAATTATTGTTTAAATATTATAATACTCCCGAAATATAAATGTAAATGAATAAAAAAAATAATAATACGATAAAAAAATGATTTGTAGTTTACACTCTTAAATTTTAATTATATAATGTTTGAATTCTGCATTATTACTAATATAATATTTAAAGTTGTTATTATAAACAAATTAATTGAATTAATTTAATTATTTGTTTAGGTCGCCTCGCATAGGTGGTCCTTTATCACAGTCCCTGGCTATGATTCCGCCAACAATGCACGGCCACGAATTTAATCAGCCCTTGTCAAGGGTGGTGATGGTGCGAAAAACGGATCAAAGGACATTTAGTAAAGGCAGAAAAGGTGGTGAACCGCTTTTAGAAACAGTAACTAAAGAAACTGTCGAACTTTTCAGTGGAGGACGAGCGGAAAGAAAATACACCTCAGAAACACGAAATCTCGTCACGCCAAAATCAAATAGGTAAATATCAACGAATTGGTCTCATATTTCAAAATAAAATGAAAAGAAAGAGAGAAAAAAGAACAACTTTTTTGTATTTACATGCTTCATAGATTGACGAAGAATGAACTAGGGACAAAGCAATTTATATTCTATTAGAAATTCAAACTTGAACAATGATTATTGAAAATTTGAATGAAGAAACAGTAATGTTATGTAATGCATGACTTACATTTATGATATAATATAATTGAAAAAAGAGGTTTTAGAGATCTGATTGTTCTCTTCTAATTTATAATACAAATGTTGATGATTTCAATTTAGTTTGTAGAATAGTGAATAATTGTACCGTTTATGTTAAGAATGAAATGCAGTTTATTACAAAGAGGTTTGACTAATTAGCTTCATTAATATTTATATAATTTTTTTTTGAAAATCAATTATTTATTAAAATGATATAAAATGGTTAGAATAATTTACATTTATTATTATTATTGATTAATGAATAATTTGAATTGTTTGGTATTTTGCGATGGAGTTAAGTACCATCGACAAAATGTGATTAATTAAAAACAATACAATCGTAAATTTAATAAAATTGAAAACTATTGTACTAATAGTTGTTAAACTTTTTTAATTCTTTACAATACTTCTAACACAATTTTGTTTACTTTAATATTCTGTATCATTAAAAGCGAGGTCAAATATACGCCACGTCAAACTAATGATGCAGACATGTAAGTAAAAAGAGTATTTTCCAAGTTTTTGGATTTTGGATCATCTCTTACCTCTTTCACTATGATCACAATAATACTGACAGTTTTCATTAAATTAAATAATATTGTAAAATTCAAAACAATAAAATACAAACTAATGAATGATTATTATTGTAGTGTGAATAACTATCTGGCATAACAAATGAAAATTCATGTGTAAGTTAAATAACTCGACAAAGTTTAAAGAATTCATTAATTATTTATAGGTTGAAATTTATGCGAATCAATACTAGAAACCTAATTTACTAAAAATAGCGTTACTAAAGTGATTTCATTGTAACCATAATTATAGATAGACTGAAATAAACATTGTTTCAAATAAAGTTACATTACTATGACATAAAATGATATCTCCATTATCTACTTAGTAGAATTGATTTTTTATTATATAAAAACAACGGTAAAATCAATAACTCTGAATAATTCAAAGATATAACATCGTATCTTAAACGTACATATAATTTTGTAACTTCTATAACAATTATTATTGGTTGTATATTAGATATAATATATTAGATATGAAATTAAGAATTACTTACAAATCACTTACTGTTTACATCCATTGAACCAACATTATAATTAGTCAAATTTCATATTAAAATACTTATATTATAGTGCATTGTAAAATAAAAAAAAAAATAAACAAAAATAAATTAGGAATTATAGACTATGAAGGAATTCTGAATTTAGAATATACACAAAATAAAATAATTTTTCAATGCGCTAAATTATGTTGCCTACTAAAACATGGGTAGTATATACTTATTCATTACTCAATATTTCTAAGCATATAAAACAACTAATTTATACTTTTTATTCCAATTACAAAAATAATCCATAGAAAAGTTTAGTAGTTTCTACTAGTTACTTCTTTAGATTTATTTTGTTGAGTTTATCAAGTTTTGTGTTCTACTCTTGTAGTATGCCTTCGCTTGTTGTAAGCGGGACGAAAAAGAAGGTGGTCGGCTTTGTTGATCAGTGTTCCGAAAGGTATTAAACAAAGGGTACATTAGTTTTTACAAGCATCATCAATTTCTTTTCAAAACAGATAGTTGAAAATTTATGGTCAATGTAACGACGATGAAAACAAAGTTATTGTTTTCAAAATAATTACATCCTCAGTGATTTAGCAATTTGCATCTGATTATATAAACGTAGTAGACCTACAAGTAGTGAAAATGATCAGAACCGCTATTTATTCCTCAGGCGCGATTGCATAGAGAACACGAAAATTTTCAGCTTTCTCTCGTCTTGACTTGTGCACGGCACTGACATTGTCAGTTGAATACTGAACAACCATATCATATAAATATGCTTATCATATTTTAATTATTATCATGCATTCATACACATATGGAACGAGACAAAATAGAAATAGAATGTAGATCAAACTGTTAAACAAAAGTTTCAATTTTTTTGTATTGATTGATAGTTTCGACATTTGTTCACAAAAATATAGAGAAATCTGACAGGAAACACATAGATAGCATATTATTAATGATCTTTTTATAAAACAAACTAGAGTTTTTTCCTAGATTTATAATATAAATGAAATGCAATCATGATTTATAATGCTTAATTTATAAAATTAAATAAAATACTGATAAAGCCTATAATTGAAAAACGTACTGAAGTGTAAATATGTCCCGCAAGAAAGAAATTCTATGTTAAATATCTACTTAACATGATGATAAAGTGAATTTGTACATAATTTGTTTCGTTTGAAAATATTATGTTTTGTAACGAAACATGCAAAAATGAACCTAAATGTAAATTGAAATAGCGAGTGACTGAATAGAAATGAAATATATTTTGTAAATGAAATTATATACGTGGAAACAAAAAAGTCGGCTGTAAAGCAATAATCGAAGTGTTCACTCGCCGTGAAATAAAGTATCTAGCTTAATTTCAAACGTGATTGTACCTAATTAGTTGGAAGTCGGATAAGGATTGGAATGATGAACTGTAATCGTCTACATCGCGACGTTCAATTCCACGTGGACGTGAAAACGAGATCGAAACCGGTCAACCGTGCTGTGCCGTCTCGCAATGTAATACAATTGATTCTGTAGTTTCGCGAAACCAGAAACCAACGACTTCTCTTTCTTTAACTCTAAGCGATCTTGTTGAACATTACAACCTTTCGATGAGCAAGATAATTCATAGTATGATATTACTTGCAAACTCTATACACTGCTGCTCGAATCATTTCCTTAGTCGCCGAAGCACAGTGACTTGCAAAAACACAAAGAAGAAAAAAAAAGGATTTCCGAAGGAAATACGCTGTTACTTGCTCACAAACGTTTCAATTTAATCATTACAATTAATAGTCATATACAATTATAGATTAATTATATAAGAACAAAGAATATTTATATACACATTGTCTGTAATCTGCAGATATTTTACTCAATTTTTTTAGTGTGTCATGATTTCAAAAATAAATTCATGAATACAAAATTACATGTAATACAAATTTACAAATAATTATGTAAACGCTTCCAACATTTATCATTATAAACATTTAGAATGTTAATCAAACGAAATTATTATTTTGCATAGAGAATGAGCGCTCAATTCGCACTAATTCATTGCAATTCATGATTAATAAATGATGACAATATTTATAAATAATGTTGCATGATGTGAATTGTTTTGTAGGTCTAGAGCAGATTCCGTGAGATCGAAATCACCATTGATTGCATCTCCAGCATCGCCCGGACCTTTATCAAATTCGTTACACGGAAGTTTCCACGGTAGTCTTGGCAGTGATGGAATGTCTTGTAGTAGTGCAAGATCTTCTTCAGCATCGCCAGATTCAGCCAAATATTCTTCGTCGCAGGTTTGTCAATTTTTCACGATAATTTTTATTTATTAAAATATTTATTTTAAATCATAATTGTATCATAAAATAGAATTATTTACAACAAGTGATAACTACGACAAAGTTATTATTGAGGATTAAAACAAGGTAACTGATAAAAGTGTTGTTTAAATAAAAGAAAACATGATTCGATACTTTTTCAATGAAACGGTAATTCATATTGCACGATGATTGAAAAAATCGAGCGCAACTCAAGGGAAGTGATATCGTGAAAATAAGAACTCGTCGTGAATGAGAACGCAACGGCACGCGAGTGTATGAAACGAGGTGAAAAAAAAAGAAATATGAAAAAAAACTGCAAAAGGGTTTCAATTATAAATCGACAAGCGTGACGCTTTTCGCGACGTGTTAAACAAAATCGGAGTGATTTGTCGAAGCGAAGAAGACATAATTTTGTATCAGCCATGTTTTCGATGGAAATCATTAGCCGACGGTCATTAAACGTCATTGAACAGCAGAGAACTGACGCATTGATGCATCAAGTTCTACATATCAGCCTACAAATTGTTAATCTGTACTCATCGACGCTCTCTACTTGTTTCAATTTATATGAAAGTAGTCAACGTAATATGTGTGATCTTGAAATAGATTACACGTAATGTAATATGAAGCAATGTTAATTATAGTTTTGATACTTTTTTCTACTCAAAACATATCAGTCAAATGAAAATGCATTTATTATCTTAAACAAATAAGTTTTTTGAATTTAATTCATTATAAAAGAAAAAACAATTGAATTGCAATTTCCAAAGAAATAATTCAAAATTCAGTTGTAAAATTAATTAGTCGTACAAAAATGGGCAATTTAAATTCAAAGTTTGTAATTGTAGTGACGATATATTAGTTAAATTAAAATCATATTTAGATTGAAAGTTGAATTTGTTGCAGATAACCAAAAGCGAAACGCGAAAACCATCAATACGCAGATCGGGACCAACGAAGGAATTCGTTAACCTCTGTCTTGAGACGCACAATCTCTACAGATTCAGGCACGGAGTTCCACCTCTGCGACTTAACAAACAGGTTGTTATCATACTTGAAATTTGTTCATTTGTAATGCGATAACATTCTTTCTTGCTTTCTAAATTTAAAAAAAAATTAAAAACAAATGAAATAAGAATGTGAATAATGCAACATACATATATATTTATATAATTACACGTCTATCGTATTTCAGCTGTGTAAAACTAGTCAAGACTGGGCCAACATACTCGCAACCAAGGGTAGATTAGAACATAGGACAAATATAGAATATGGCGAAAATTTGTATTGTGTTTGGAGTTCAAATGCTAAGACAGTCGTTAGCGGCGATGAACCAGTTAACGAATGGTGAGTATGGAATGAAACGAGGACAAACATGTCAAAGGATATATAAATAATTGATTGCAATTAATAGGTATGCTGAACACACTCATCATCAATATAACAAAGAGCCAACAACCTTAAAAACTGGTCATTTTACTCAAGTTATATGGAGAGATAGTATGGAACTGGGTGTGGGTCTAGCACGAAATCGAAATGGAGAGGTTTATGTAGTTTGTAATTACAATCCAGCTGGCAATTTTCTTGGTAGTTTTATGGAGAATGTGTTTCCGCCGTTAGGAACACCACTCAGTAAACCCATGGAATTGAAACGACAAATTGAAATCGATAGACATAGCTGGGAACAGGAAGCTTTACTCATCCACAATGAGTATAGACGAAAGCACAGGGTACCAGATTTAAGACTGAGTGCAGATTTAACTGCCGCTGCCAAAGTAAGATTTATCACTTACATGAAACAAATAGTAATTACACCTATTCTAACTAAAAATGCATATATTTATACGATTGATATTATTTTTTATATGTTCAAACATTATAAGCTTTATGTAGTGTATTGTTTATATTTTTAGTAATTGTGTGTTTTTGTTTAAAAAATAAATTATCATTTGTGGTAAATAAAAAAAAACACTGTTATCATGACTTGAAATAAACGAAAATGATCAATGTCTGTTTTATCGACTGATGTTAATAAAAACTAACATTTGCTTCAGTGTTGAATGAAATAATATTAAATAATTAATATGTTTACAGGATTGGGCCTGTACATTACTTAATACAAATAAATTGGTGCCTCAGACGTCTTCTCCTTTTGGCGAAAATATTTATTCAGTGCATTGCTCAGATCCTAAAGTTGTAGTATCACCGCGGGAAGTTGTTTCAAAATGGTATTCTGAAAAGAAAGATCACAAATTTGGAATCGAACCAAAAGTTTTGAATACCTGTGAGTACTACTATTAAATAAAATTAAAAGTTCTAATAATTATAAATGCAGTCTTAATTAATAATAAATGAAATATTGTTTTCAGGTCACTTTACACAAATTGTATGGAAGAGTACAAGTGAAATGGGCATTGCAATGGCTAAAAAGGATGGCACGTGTGTGGTAGTTGCATGTTACCGTCCTCGAGGAAACATAGTCGGTCAATTTACGGAAAATGTACCGAAACCCGTCAAAGTTTCAACATCTTAAATTTGCAAAAAAGTAAAATACACTTATTTTTGTAATATACTTATATACATATATTACAAAAAAGAGCATTGTCATACATTTATTGTGACGTATGTACATATTTTTTGCGCGTATACGTGTTTTGTACGTAACGTTTTAACATTCCTATCAGCGCGCTATTATTATGTTTTCTAACAATAGAAAAAAACACACAAGAAACTAATTTGTATTTTTCAACTGCTCAAGTATTACGTTTAAAGCATTTAATGCAATTTTTGTATTAACGAACATTTTTACGTGTCCCGAAAATTTACATGTCATTTTAGCGCATTTCGAATTTACCAAATACAATGATTTTGGCAAAGTCATACATAAATTGTATGCAAGTGAATGTAATCAGTTTGTAATGAAATATAATTTAGATATTTATGATTAGTAAAAATCTTCTTTTTTTAATAGAGAACAACACGTGAATTCAAACACTCGTGTAAATTTTTTGCGAAATATGTATAGAATGTGACAAATTATTGTTTCGTATTAATAAGTTATACAGTGCTGAATAACTCTGCAAATGTAAGATATTTTCACGTGCATTCTTTTGTCGTACAAAATAGTGCAAAGTGGATGTTAATGAGGCGAATGAAAGGATTTACAATAAAATATGCATTCTATATTTATTCACGAAAACAAAATTGTCCTAATTCTTTTTCTATCGAATATTTAGTCGCACGTATATATATTTTAACGCATATAAATCAAATTAAATAAGTATACGTAAAACTTAATTGATTTATTAAACGAAATTGTATAAACTTTCAGGTTAATATAATATATTGATTTTGTTTATTAAAAAACAGAACCATTGATTGATTTATAATAATTTATTTTATAATAAATTTACCTCGTGTGAGTCGAATCGTCTCACACATAATATAGATACATTTTTTATTTATTATTTTACAGTGTTTTTTTTTCGATTTTTCACTTTTTTGATCGAAGAATGAATCATTTATTTATTCTACTAAATTTAAATATGTACTCTACGATCGATGCTTCTGTAAGAGACCCACAATCAGAACGAAGCAAGGAAAATAAAAATCTAATAATATTTAATTGCAGTTATGATAATGTGATATTTTCAGATATTAATAATTTTACTATATCTTAATTGGAAAATTATTAATGCCGGAAAATATATTATTACGTTACCATATACTCTGGCAAATATTATTAGGTTTTTATTTTGCGAGCGGAATTCATGTGTTAGCATCAATTTAACATTTTTATTTTTTCGCACAAAAAAAGTTTCATTTACACAAAAAATGTTGGTGTTGGTGTGTTGAACACCATTTTCTTCTGTTCGTCAATACGTCTAAAACTGTAAAAACTGAGATTTATCATTTTTTAATTTTTCACTAATGCTGTCGTTTCAATAATAATAGATACTTATTGTTAATATTATACTCTTGAAACTTACGAAGCGTACTCGCTATTCCAAGTGAACTTTCGCAGGTAAAAAACGTTCGTTAATTTCATAAATAATCGTACAATCATCATTCATTATTTCATACAGTGTTAATATTTATATTAAAAGCATTCGAATCAGTTAATAATGGTTGCAAAATTTGTTGAAGATCGTTTAAAAGAATGTTAAATTATCTTTCAATGATTAAATTTATATAAATTTTACACAAATCTTTAACACATTGATTTATAAAATGTATATAAAAGATTTTATACAAAACTTACACAAAGTTTGCATTTTTTGTTGCAAAATTGTATAAATTGTGAATTAAATCTGGTCTTAGATTTATGTAATTTTTGTGTACATTTTAGAAAACAAATTAATTTTGACCAATGAAATAATAAACGAAATTCTTAAATAAATAAATGAGTATCTTATATGGTTAAGTGTGTAAACCATTTTAGTTAAACAAATAAGATTATCAATAGCCAACAAAATTGTTGTATTAAAAAATGAGTATTTATTTCGTCATAATCGTTTATGGTTTTTAGGTTTTTAATTTTTGAAAGAATAATGCTAATAATTTTATTAAATATCATCGAAATCTATTTGTAAATATTTAAATTGGTAATATCAGAAGCATTTTTTAATAGAAAAAAAAAATATTAAATTATTTTCTACTTTGAAGAAATAAAATGATTTACATGAACATAATTAATAGCATATTCGTAGTAAAAACGGCATCAAAAGTAACTGTCAGAACAAAATAATTAAATCATTTATAAATAAATTTATATAGATATTTTGATAACATAATACTGGCATTTTTATATTTATATTTTTGTAAAAGTCTTTAAGTTTCAACTCTGATTCATCATTATATAATTCAAAACCAAAATATTTGATTATTTTGAATAACTAATATTGACTTTTGGATTCGAGTTTCGGTTTCTGATAGACAGAACCACTGAGTTTTTTACTTATAATATAATATTTCTTTATTTCTACTTTATTTTAGATTCTTTCTCATAATTTAATTCTATATATTTAACATTATTGTATATTTACTTCAGTGGTGAAGTGAAGAAGTTTCTATCGTACGATAAACTTGGCTTTAACATCATTTCATTCATTAATTAATTAATCTATGCAAACTCTCAGGTAACAATATCTCGAATTAATTCGTATTAAGTATCGTTTATAAATTCATATCATACGCTCAGCCAGTTATTCATGGCTCTACAACAATAAATTTTGCACATTACACATACGCACGTTATATACAAGTATATTCTGTCAATGTAACGCTCTTGATGAACAATGAATAATAAAGTAAGATTAAAATTCATCTAAACTCGATGGTAAGAAACGAGAAATTAAGATACATTTTGTATTAG
This sequence comes from Gryon sp. ZL-2020, assembly GCA_022817425.1. Classification (NCBI taxonomy): domain Eukaryota; kingdom Metazoa; phylum Arthropoda; class Insecta; order Hymenoptera; family Scelionidae; genus Gryon; species Gryon sp. ZL-2020. The sequence continues at coordinate 10,257 of JABFPJ010000579.1, read as the reverse complement.
CAGTACAAAACGAGTCGATAATTTAACGGAAACGGATTTTCAGTAAGTAAGTATAAAATAGAACTTAATACATTTCTTATTCGGTTTTTATTTTTCTATAAACTTACAGTATAAGTTAATTTTATGTATTTACACTTTTTTTTATAAATTTATCGTATCAAAATTTCTGTAATTTTTGTTATTTAGTCAAACAATTTAATAATTTAATTAGCTTTTGTTGACAGAATTAAAATTATTTTATTTAAATATCATCGACTCGTTTTATCCGACTCAGTAGAAATAATCAAAGGAAGCATATATTTTTAATGTTGAGTTTTGATATTTTTCAACACCGAAGTAGACCATTTTCGTGTTCGCAAGATAAAATAGAAAATTGTATTTTTCCAAAAAATACTCAATAGCTATGTACAAATTTGTAGAGATTAATATATCTACAACGGTGTTGCATTGTGACCGAATATTATATTTTTATATTTACATTACACGATGAAATTATACGTTTACATATTAATGTGTGCATTCACCATGAAAACTTATTCATTTCACAGGTAAGTTATTTTATTGTAGAGATAACTTCAATAGAATAGATTTAGCATAAATATTTGAATTGAGTTAGGTGAATTAATGATTGTATCATTTAGTGTGATAAGTATGTAAGTAATTAATATGTTACTTGAATTTTCATAAAACGATTGATTAATAATGATTAATTAAGAATTAATTACTTGAATTTAATTAACATATCACTATTATAAGATTGATAGAAAAATTATTTCATTGTTGATATATATTTCACTTTCATTATACTGATGTTTAAATGAATCAGTATTTTAACTATGTAATCAGGTATTTAATATATGAATTGAATTGTAATTTGAATATAAATAGATTTGCAAATATTTAGCATAAAAATTAGAACATTTTGAACTTGATTAATGAAATAACAGATTGTCAACGTTTTGTTTGTAAATTAGATTATTAGAGTTAGTAACAATATATTTATAATTTAGAATTAAAACAACATTAACATTTGAGTTTTTAGAAAAATAATTACTCAGTTATACAAAAAATAGATAAAAATAGTATTTATACATTATAAACACACTTTCTACTTTTTAAATTATTTATATAAATTACAAAATATGATTTAATATTTAAAATAAATGACAATGTTTAACAATTAAAACATTTACTTCAATACAGAAATGAAATTGAATTCCACAGAGAAATAAACATGTATATTAAATTATATTCAAATACAACAGAAATATTGTTGTCTTTGATAAATACTATAACTTTTACTTCATTTTATTCTATTATACTAAAATTAATTCTACTGATTGAAATTGCTTAAATAAATGCTACCTGTTCAAAGGAGAATAATTACTGACCTATTTAATACCAAAAATTACTCGCGTAATGAGTAAAAAGGAATCCAGCATAAGTTTAATTCACTAAGGTATAACTAAAAGCATGATTTACAGATAATTATGACAATTTATTATTGAGTGACTTGGATTGGTATTAATAATTGTACCATCAATTTTCACAGTTGATACTTTAAAGAAAATTTACGTAAGTTTACAAGACAAAGTCTTATTTATGTTAATATTTTTTTATTTCAACCCTTACAGAAATAATCCAAAACTTTGCAGTTAAAGAAAATTAATATTTTAAATGTCTCATTAAATAATGAAATATTCTACATAAAAATCGTACATTTTTAAGTTTTTGATGTTTTGTCAATACTACAAACAGTAATAAATAATATTTCCGGGATTATTTCTGTAAATGTAATTTACGAATGTGGTGAAAATAGATTATTATTTCGGATATTGATATATATTAATACTTTACAATTGTATCATAATTATATAATAAGTAAAAAGCATTATTGAATCAGGATGGCATTTATTTATAATAATTGTTTCGTATAAATAAAAATGATTGCGTAATTAGTTTGATTTGTCATACAAGAAATCAAAATGAATCTTTAACGTTGAAATAATATGGCATATAAATCAAATGTACCCTCATTCAAACACACTTGAATTATCAGTATTATTGTTTGAACAGCACAAAAATGATTTGTTTAAATTCACTTTCGAGCAATAACTTGTCAGGCCATAATTTGTACTCGCAGATTGTTCATACAGTGAAACATTCGCATCCCATAAACGCAATAAATATTTTACAATATATTTCACTAGATCATACTGTGTTATATTCGATAAAGTGAATTGGTACCACTGTAAGCATACTCGCGTGATATGAATTATCAAAGTGGTCGTTTTTTTTTAAATTTATTCGTCTAGTACAAAATTATGAATATTTAAATTCTTTTCTTTGTTAATTTTAACATTAAATCTCTAACTGTTTGTATTTTGTTTTTGCATTAATGTATACGGTCATTTTATGGTATACAGGCTAAATTTCTTTTTCGTTAACTTTCGACCAAATGGCCATTGAAAAAGCTCGAAGATGCTGAAACGAGGAACCTTGATCTTCGGAACATGAATTGTCGCGAGCGCCACCTCCTAGATTTCACTTTCCAAATCAACTTACAGTTCATTTTTCGTTATATTATTTAAATAATGAATTACTTTTATATAATTGAATAATGTTTGATAACTTATGTACTTTAATTATTGAACGAAATGTATTTAAATTTAAATTATATTATGCTATATATATAATTTAGTTAAGCACGAACTCTTTGATCAAGTAATAGACTAATATTTCGAGCAGTTGACGACACACAGACATTCGAAAACAACGGCAATAGCGACCTCTCGCAATAAAAGCATGCACTCGACGTCATTTATTAACTTTAATACTGGGTCTTAACAAAATTGACGAAAATTCGTAAATACGCATCATTTCTACACGTGACAATTACAATCTAAGAAAATGAGAAATACAAAATTTTCTTTTTGGTTCTATAAAAATAATGCGTTTTTGCGATTTTCATGCAATTTGAAAAGATCAAGCTTTAAAGTCATTTGTTGCACTAATGAATGGTGTGATTCGGTTCAAGATCATATATGAATTTTTAATAAAAAAGTCACACATAAATATATATATACAAAAATGTATATCATATTTTTTTTCATTAATAATAAAAATATTTTTCACGTTATTCCATAGTAAAACTCTAAAACTTATATCGAATATTAGGAAAAAAAAAAAAAAAAAAAAAAACAATGTTGACTTACATGATACTGCTTCACTCGCTAAGAATCGTAAACTTTCTGTCGTAATAGTAGCGAAATTGATTATTTTCGAATTTGTATAATGAAAATACAATAAAAACTTTTTACTGTCACAAAAACACACCGAATATTCACACGAACTGAAGAATGAAACTTTTTGAAATAAAAATGATGCTCATACAGTTCGAAAAAGGTCAAATCAATTTAGCAGGTAGCCAGACTGGTTACCTGCTCAAGAAATTTGAACCTTTTTCTAAATTATTTTTATCTTAAAAAATTGCATTCTTCGGACCCGCTTTTTTTTATCACAGTTACGAAATCACAACTTATAATGTATTTGAAACTATACAAAAACATTCTTGCTATAAATAATACACAAAGGCAATGAAATTCATTAAGACTAATTGTCGTCTTGAACCAAACTGGGCCATTCAAAAGTTTTGAGCTGAGCCCCATTTCTAGTCTACAAATTGTGTCTAGAGTTTGGTTTTCTGGGTACTATGTGGGAACGCTACAGCCACTTATTTCGTACTACTCCGGAGAGCCTGCGTCCCCACATTAGGTTATATCATACGATCGTGCCTTGAATATGTTGGGGATCTTGTGTGGGAGTTTGGATTTGTGGTGACGAGGGTTGGGGACCGAGGGGTCCTTGAAGGGACGGCGGATCGTACAGTCCACCCATGGAGCCCCCAAGTCTAGCGCCAAGGCCGGCGCCGAGACCGGGTCGCAGCGTGGGTAACGAGGGCAGACCCACGTCCAAGATGCCGGTGTTGCTGGACGAGGGGGCGCCTTGGGTGCCCTCCTCGGGTGGCGTAACTTCGAGGCCAATTGAGCCGTTGAGCGCAATCTTGATTGGGTTGTGATTGGAGGGATGCGAGAGGGCGCCCATGCCGATGTCCTCGAGGCTGCTCTTCCTGCGGGCTACGCTGGTTAAGCCCTGTCTAAGGGAATTGCTTCGCCTGAGGAGGATGTCGTCGACGACTCGCAACGAGTTCGAACGACCCCGAAGACTTCCGGCCACGGTTGGACTGTCGGGCAGCGATAGTGAATTTGATTTGGTTGTACCGAGAGGTGGCGCCCTCGCGAGTCCCAATCCGGAGCCTCGTCGGCTGCCCGCGCCAGTTTGTAATCCCGCGGAAGTTACGGCGGCACTCATTTGAGTCACCAGTTGGGCCGAGCAGAAGCTTATGTTACTCTTGCGTCGTGAATTATGACGCTCGAAGGTTTTTTGCGCGGAGAATGGCGATGGTCGCACCAGATAGACGATGTCGCCTTCTTCCAGCTTAAGATCGCAGCTGGGATTGATGATAACGTATGATAAACTACTGCGCTTCTCGGACACGTCGTCGTAGTCGGCGATTGGTAAATTTAACGACTCCATTCTTGATCGCACCAGATTAGCGATTTCCGCTCGTTCAATTTGTTGTGCGTGGTTGTCCCGGGCCTCATCACCAAGGCTCATTGAATACTATAAGTTTATGCAGACACTTAATTAGCCAAATATCCCATCAGCTGCATGTGACTCGAGTAAGCTGTTGGATTTTTTTAAACACATCCAATATTATAGAAAGGTTTTTTATTATCAAAGTAATCTAACAGCGATTCATACTAGCTGATAAACTTTCGAAATTTTTGTTTTATCAATAATTCAACACGCAATTTTTATAACAAATATAAATAAAGCATAGAACAGAAACTTTTTTTTACCTTAATCTGTTAATAATAATTTTACCTTTTATCTGTTAATAATTAATTGTCAAATAATAATATTATGCTAAAATGAAAACATTTACCCACTAAAGTAGTTCTGTGTTAAATTGTGCTTTTAGTTATGATTAACCATTAATTATTAACTGCTGAGTTTCAGTGCAACATTTAACTTGATCGTAATTTTCAAATTGAGTATTCAACCTGACTATTAAGTATTAACTAATGGTTAGAAAATAAGTTTAACGATTCAAAACTCAAAATAATTAAACATTTAAAGCTTTTACAAAATTATCAGTAAAACTTGCAAAAAAAATGAAAATGTGGAATTATGAAAATACTTTATAACTTTTTGTAAAACACAATGTGTGAATGTTAATAAAATAAAATAGTTTTAACAACAATGATACTCTATTTTGAAAATTGAATTTTTATAATAATATATATAATAATTGCAAAATGTTACAGCAACAATCAACAAGTGTTTAACACGTGATGCATGAAAATCTACACATTGCGCGTGAACACATCAATCATGTTCTCTCGACTCTGAACAATTTTGCTTTCACTTTTTCCACAGCTTACCGAGCACATATTTTTTGACAAAAACCTGCCAACAATGATTTTAAAGTAAAAATAAAATATTAATTATATAATAAACAGACCTGTGCTAAATCCTGGGATATTATAAAGTGTGCATTATATTATAATATAAAAGTGATTATAAAGAAGATTCAATTGATGAATATTCATTTCACACTATTAAACTACAAAGCATGAACAATGAGAGATTTCAAGCAAAAACAATCAAATATATACCAAACACATATTCTACATATATATACATTTTTATTAAGATATAAAAAGTTAAATATTTCAATGAAACTATTATAATGAATTGATGAAACATATTGTAAATCAGACAATTATATTAAACAGTAGAATAACACTTACTGTAATTCAAACATTTGATTTCAGTTTATACAAATAGAACGGATAAATGAAACTGACTAAAATATCCGATTTTGAAATATTACTTAAATTTGATTATAATTATTTCTATATGATTATTTCAATATAAAGACTTTGCAAGTAGTTTCGATTCTAATTTTAATAATCATTGTAATAATAAATAATAATAATTATTTGCATAAAAGAATTAATTTTATATAACTTGAATATTATAAATATCCCAATTGCAATTATATATAGTAACTTGCAAAGTCAAGATGCAACATTAAAAAATACCAACATTTGTACGAACGAAGTGAAGCGAGTGAATATTAAAGTAATCGACCATTAATTTGAGAATGTGTTAAGAGCAAAGACGGTAAATTGCTAAGAAGTATATATCTATAGATATATATAGTGCATGCAACAATCTTGCGACAATTTTGCAAGTGAATGTGCAAGTTACGGTACTGAGCGAAAACGAAGAGCGCGGAGGAGCTGGCTGTGCTAAATACAAAATATATGTTAAATGTATTTAACACATACATCGAATGTACTCACAGCTGAAGCACCCTTATCGCGGGTGGCGCAATTAGCAAGGCAGGAAGCTGCCGCCGAATGGCGTGCTTTGTACGTCACTCCTACACCTGTGTCGCTCTCCACGTCGGAGTCACCCTGTTAAAATCACAAGCAAGACTGCCCTTACTACGTTCCTGCCTTGTTATTCCACGGTTATGATCGGCATCGGCGCAATTTTACAATAATCACAATCTCCCTTTTGGGATATCCCTAGCTTCGAAACCCTCTCTTCTTTCAGCTGATCAATTAGACGCGATTCATAATTCGCTCAGATTCAACTCTAACGCAGACGTAGTTTGCAATGCACCTTATTTGGTTACTTGATGATTTTATGTTAGTTTATTGCATATGATTATAGAAATTTAGTTAATGTTGTATGATGTAAATATAATCACTAAACATTTGAAGGAAACTTGAGAAAATTCAAACTGAGATGATGCATTTAGAACGTAAAGTTTAGTGGATGATATTTACATGTAGATTAAAATCAATTTTCTTTATAATGTAATGATGGCACGATCCATGAATAAATAAAACCACACAAATTATTTGATTAAATTCAATTACAAGTGTGATAAAAATATGTAGATTTTTAAATTGGTTTGATTAAATATTATAGTTATTAATTACTAAATTTCTAAGTTGAAAAAGACTGTTCGAATATATAAAATTAATTGACTGTTAATTAAATGAATTAAAAAAATGTATATATTTGTGAAATCAACTTTTTTACAATACAATTAAAACACACTTTATATTATCTTCGAAGATATTTCCATATTCAATAAAATTAATATTCGTATAAAATATTATGTAACCAGTTTTTAGAGGTGAAGGTGTTAAAAAAACTATTATCACTTACAAGTGTGATCAAATAAGTGAATAAACGAATCTGAAGACGAAGAGAGTTTCTAGCATATACATTCTACGACACGATGCAGGTAAGATTATAATTTTGCGATAAATTAAATAAGATTATATCATGTGGCACGTGCTAACGAGCATCGTTAATCATTTTAGAAAACCATAAGTGAAGGGTTTTGATCAGACTGGAAACAAATTGGAGATAATGTTTGAATTCATTCGGGACCCTCACTAAGGATCAACCAAAGGGGTAGAATGTGCGCAAGAAGAAAGACGAGAGCACAATCATGCGCTACCCACATTCTAGCCGTCATTCATTGCATTCGTATTCTCTTATGTATGCAACTAAAGGGTTTAGTTTCTCAACTGCAATTAAAGATATCGTTAAATAAGCACTTTTGTTTCTTCTACTTACATGAGCTGTATCTGCCACCGTCGTATCTTGCGTCCGATAAATTCCAATTGGAATTTCACATGTCGTCGAGCACAACTTTTGATATAATCTGCCGTAAGTTCTGATCCACATGTCTTCCTTTGTTATCTTCATCTGCAAGCAAACAAGAGACATTAACATTTAACGATATAATCACAAATTGAATCAATTTAAACATCTTAAAAGTCACATTGAAGCATGAAATTGTTTTTAAATCCGAATTTTAGTGGTGCAAAAAAGTTTAAAAAAAAGTGAAGCGAGTCGAAGAAAATTGAAAAATACAAAGAACTCAGTTAACGTGACTGGGAGAGTGCATTTGGATGAATGAAAATTGAATGGGGAAGCTTTTGAGGCAAATGAGACCACTCACCGAAGTAAGAAATCCAGATCCTGGCGCCTGATCCACACCAAGTAGCAGTCTTACGAACGTTATCACATAATCCTTGACGAAAGCCTGATAAAGCAGAGTATCCAACATGGATGCGCTGAATACGCTGCCAGCAGCGAACGGCAACCGGAACATATATGATATGTGAGATCCTCTTTCTTTCTCCCTCTATTTGTCAGCCATTTCAAACAAATAATGCTCATTGAATAAACGTACATTTTTGTGAAAATCTACATGTTCGAATCTAAGATATGATTTAGACTACAGGGATATCAAGATTCATGACATACAATATCGGCCTTGCATTATCATGAATGTTCACGCTAATTTTATTAATGCAAGTGTTAGTTGAGAAAGATGTATCAATATTATAATATATATATAATATAATACTTTTGATATTTCCTCAATTGCATAATTGTAACATTTTTTTATTACATAATGTTATAAGCATTAGGTAAAATTGTACATTTATATTCATACATTTTTTTCAATTTTACATTGTAATTTTAAACAAAGATAAAATTTAAAAGCGTCTAAAAATTCAATTTCAATTTCATTCAGTTTTGCCAAGTTTGAACTTTTTTTGCTTAAATTATAATAAAATTTAATGATACACTTTTCTCGATTGAATGAAGAAAGACACGAAAGGAAAGAAGTATTAATTGATGCATTCTCCATTTTTTGGGCTCTCCGGCAATTTCATGCGCGTATTTCATTTTCAGCTAAATTTTGATTTCAAGTTTGTCTTTATATTTGCATACGTTGACTGTTTTCATAATGCGTAACATTTAGTAGACTTTGTGATGAGTAGTTGAAATTTTGTTTTTACGAGCTTCTACCATGCTATCGATATCAAAACTATTTTGTCAGGCATTACAAGTCATATCATTCTAGAAAATGTGGGACTCCAATTTAGTAACTGTCTACTAAGCTATATAGGAGTCTTTTGGTAGGCTAACAAATTTAACGGTTTAGTCGTTCTATTTTGATTAGTCGTTAACTCGGCAAAAGTAACGAACCGACCGGAAACAAACTCTAGTCAAACTTTAGAGTAAAAATGTGTGAGCATTTGCTTTTGCTTGACGAAAAAGTGTTTGTCGAATTTCCGTTTAATCTTTTGAGTTAGCAAACAAACCAATTTAACCATCTGCATTTAACACATGCAGTCAAGTTTACGATATCGTTTCAAGGACACTGAAAATCTTTGGAAATTTATTATGAATACATTTTTTTAATCATTTTAATAAAGATTTTAAATAAGTACTATTGAATTATATTAAAATTATAATGATGATTACAATCAAAGATAAAATAAATGAAGTGCCTAGTTCCAAAACCCGATAAGTTTTGAATTTTAGCGAGTGGACTTATCGGGCTTTGAAATAAACATTAATGAACTTCGAAACTAAAAACTGGACTTATCGGGTTTTGAATCTAAATGAGTGAACTTATCGGTTTTTGATTTTTATCAATTGGACTTATCGGATTTTGATTCTAATCAATTGGACTTATCGGCTTTTGAATGTTATCATCTGGACTGTTGGGTTTTTTAAATAATTACTGAAAAAATATTAATTTTCATCTTTTTGATGAAATGATTTAAACGAATTGGCGAGCATACAATTTTAAAAGGAAAACATTTTATCGCTGGTACATTTGAAACGTTTGAGCGAGCACAAGTAAAGTTGTGCAAGCTCCAACTTCCCCGATGAATTTTCGTAACCATAATATGGGAGTGTTGCTGGTATGGTGGGTCCTAATCTGGCTCGCGCCTAACCTCATCACCGTTACTGGACTTGCTGATATCTTTGGGACGTTGATATTTGTTTATTGTAGGTACTAAGGTCTCGGTACCTTGGGGTTCGCAATGTGTTGCACCTAAATTCCATCACCATCATTGGATATATAGTTATTAATATCATCACGATGTTGATACGTATTTGTTAAACACTATATGCCAAAAAGATTCTATCGCGTTATGTTTCAAGCGAGTCTAAATTGTTTGATTATAAAAAAATTAAGGTGATTTTTTAGTTCTGCTACACCGGAGTAATTGTCTTTTTATATTATAATTTTTTATTAATTAATGAAATATAATAAAAGCAATCAATTGAATG
>JABFPJ010000578.1:0-37746 GCA_022817425.1 Gryon sp. ZL-2020 | reverse complement strand
TGTCCAAGTCTCCACATTCACATCGGTCAGTATCAGCCAGGTGCAGCCTTTGTAGGGTGGACTTGAATTCTCCATGGCCCGTTAGCACTTGAGTCACGTAGTGATCTGGTATGAACCACTTCATGTCTGGGAGGAGTACATGAGCCAGTGAAACATCGAGCCTTGCGCTTCTGCTGATTCCATATGCCGTCCAGTCCTCTTGCCATTCCGAGAGTAATCTGACAAGGATGTCACTGTACGTACTCGAGTCTTGTGCTTCAGATGCCGTGGATCGCAGACATCGGAGACGGTACCTTTCGACCGCGTACTTCAACTCCAGACCAATAGGTAGAACACCACCAATCACTTGGAGGATGTTCGTTGGCGCAGTACGATAAGCCCTCGTGAAGCAGATCAAAGCACTTCGCTTTCTCAGATGATGGACGTTCAGTCGATCACACCAACAGGAAGCTGCGTATGTCATCGTCGGAATGAAGAAACCACGATATATGGTACGAACAGCATTGAAGCCGAGGCCCCAGTTTGTTCTCGCGATCCGGGATAGTTTCCCGAAGCACCTCATCGACCGGTCATACGGCGGTCATAGGGAGCCCTTAGAGGATCCATAGAAGTATCTCGGGATTTAGTCAGGACTCATATACGGTCATAGGGAGGGGGTCACAGGGTTTCGCCCAGGCGAAGCCGGGGCTTCAGCTAGTATATATATATTGTATACAAACAATATTTTGAAAATAAATATCTTACGTCCTAAATAGTAAAAGTTATCCATATATGGAAAAATAAAAGGTATTATAAGAACATTTGTTTAAATTATTAATAAATTCTGATTATTCATAACAAATATTTGTATATCACATTAACAATATAATTTTTTAGTAATATATTATATATATCAAGTAAATAAACTTTCAAAACGACCATTTAAATTAAAATTGAAAATGCTCTTTTTAGGTTAGTCAGATCTTAAACAAACTACCTAAATAATCTAAATAAATAAATCAAAGTAAATTCATAAACCAATCAACTAAACAAATTAACTGACTAATTAAATAAACGAAAGCAAATTAATTTTTGTTAACTTAATTTTATTTAATTAGTCAACTATTTCATTAAGTTAATAAGTTTGGTTAGTTGATTAAGTTTAATATTTAATGTAGTTAAATTAGTTATTTAAGTTAGTTACTTAAATTATTGCAATTCAAATTAATAATTCCGAATTATAAATAATATTATATTTGATACTGCATAAAGTGTCAGCTTGAAGCAGAAGTAATCAGTGCTCCACCAGATTTCAAATGCAAAATCATCAATATTTGAGTAATGTTATTATGAAATGCAAGAACGGCTCGTGCAAAACACGATTTCTAACCAATAAACGTCATTTTTCAAACAAAAACAAATTACAAACTATTTTTTGCACGAGCCGTTCTTGCCCCTCATATATGTTATTGTTTTACGGAAGTATTCGTTAGTATGATTATTTTACTTTCTTTACATTCTTGGATAGCCGAGTGTGATAGGTAACCTATCGATACTCCACTCGATGTAGTAAATAACCTATTACGCACGTCTATCTGCGTCTATCCAAGTGCGTAAAACACTGTCTTTCACTCGTGTATTGGCTCGCCGCTAACTTCACTTGTAAAAAAAAGTACTAATTCCGTATTCTATAAAATTACCATTTGTATTAAAAAATATTGTTTGCAAAAAATGTCGTAATAATATCCCGCGTGTAAAATTTCAAAATTTCAACCGCCATTATCTATATTTCGGCCATTAGTTTATAGGCTATTTTCATATCTCCGAAAACAATGTGATAGACAAAGAGAAATATTAATGTTTACATTTAATTAATGTAAACAAAAACAAATAATCATGAAAATAGCGTATCCTTCTTTTCAGTCTTTGCCGATTTCTATGTCATCGTCATCTTCTATACCTTCGTCATGTTCCAATTCGTCTTCTACAACATCATTATTCATTTTCAGTTCGTCGCAGTCGTTCTCACCAGTGTTGATACAGACTTCCACTTCATATGCTGCTTCCTCCCTGTTGAAAAATTCTTATAGAAACATATAGAAACCACTGTCAAAAACCGCATAAATACTAATAGAGAAGTTATAATATATCTTTCTATATGTTAATCCTAATTCATCCAATTAAAAACGGGTATTCTATTTGTAAACACATATACAAACTATCAGATACTTATAGAAAACACTGTCAAAAACCGCATAGAAACCATATATAGGGACTAATAGAACTAGTTTCTATTAGTATTTTTCAACAGGGCTCTACTCCGTTGGTATCTTCTTCAGTTTTGCCACTCACGTGAGTATCACTTTCATCTTCTCTTCCGTTATTATTGACATTTTTTACATTTAAGAAATTATTAGTATTCGTCGGCACCATCTTTCCCACAAACTTGTGGGAAGCTTATGGGAAACTTATGGGCAGCTTATGGGTAGGTTATGGGCAATTTATGGGCAGGTTATGGAGTGTGTATGGAATGTTGATGAGAATGTTATAGAATCACCTTAAGGTGATTCTTCAGCTATATAAGAGCAAAAAGGATAGAGCTAATGGGCGACTCCATTAGTGGAAGAGAGAAGCAGTGAATTCGATTGAAGAATCACCTTAAGGTGATTCTTGAGATCTGCTACACCGGAGTTGAGGAGTGTCTTTCTATTTTTAAATTGTTTAATAATGTATTAAGAATTAAAACATATACTATTTCATTCTTTAGTTCTGGGAAAATTATATGATCAAAGAAAAAATAAATTTTTAAGTAAACTTTCGACTCCACAACTTCCCCCGTTTTGTTTACAAATTGAAGAGAACAGAAAAAACGGGGGAAGTTGTGGAGCCAAAAGTTTACTTAAAAAAATATTTTTTCTTTGATCATATAATTCTCCCAGAACTAAAGAATGAAACAGTATATGTTTTAATTCTTAATACATTATTAAATAATTTAAAAATAAAAAAACACTAACTCCGGTGCAGCAGACTTGATATATCACCTTAAACCTTCAATTCAAAGAATAAATCTAGAATAAAATCTATATTTAATTCAAACTTTATTTTAATAAAACCGGAAAATGAATTTTAAAACTGAAAAAACCAAAAACATAAAAAATATCTCTAAAAGCATTATCAATATAAGGTATTAATAAATATGGTCAAGTAAATTTGCCAATTTTAGGTATATTATTTAGATTAGTATGATTATCTTATTTAGTAACCAAATAGTGCATATTTCATTATGTTATTATCAATTAACAAATAACTGAATATTATAGTAATGAATTTTCAATCATTGATTAAATTGTAATAATCACAATAACCACCATAATTGAACTCTAGCCATCATAAAAGAAATAATTATTTGATTACCCCAACGCCAATTTGATTTTGATAGTTTATAATATAATACTAAAACTAACAATAAAGTCAACTATTTATTTCTTTTGAATGGACTGTTACTTTTTAATTTCTGTATTTACAGTTAAACTAAGCGCTCCTTCTCTCGTTGCACATATGAAACTATAATCAATCTCGCGTCATTGACAAATACATGCAGAAACTAGAAAATGCACAGTATATTCCACATACACTGCATCCGACTTGCATAAGCATTATTATTACATGGTGTCTGCACCTTTGCTTTCCCAAATGTATTTACGTGGGTGCAGGTACAACACGATTTCCTGTCGCAATATTACGATATGTCGAGAGCTGATTTCTATTCCCTTAACAGAATTGTGCATCGGAAAGACACGTCAGTCGAATTGATCAGAGCTGATGGCAAATTAGTGTATGCAGGATGCATCGAGGGGGGGGGGCATGGGTGCGTAGTGGGGTGTCAGATGAGCAACTGTTGCATCCTTCGGCACACGCTAGCAGCAAACTAACTCGTGGGCCGCGTGTCTCTCGCCCCCTCGGAGTCACATCGGGCATTCACAGCCATCTTTCATCGCTCGACGAAGGCGAAAAGAGGGATGCGCGAAAGAACGTCACGTCGCGGCCGCTTTTCGCACGATGCGGCTGCGGCGATCATGCGGGGGTGGATAAAAGGACAGAAGGGGTGGAAAAAGAAAGGGGAGGATGAAAGAAGGAAAGGACAGAGAGAAACATGAAGCAACGAGGTGCGTGCAGATATTAGGGGATGATATGCGCGGGCCGAGCGACGCTCTTCGTATACGACGAAACGCGAGAAAAGGCGAGCGTCGGGACGTCTGGCGTCGCCTGTTCGCGCTGCAGTCAGTCTGCGTCCGATGCTCATCGCGCGCTGCCGCTCCGCACTTCCGCATTAAACGCGCCATTCCACTTCCGCCTCGGAAGCGGAAATCATTCGTCACAATATCACTCGAGTCTTGTATTCCTTCCGTGTTTCTAATTGTTATTTAACTAATTACAACAATTCCTTTTTTTGTATTTTGACCAATTTTGTTGGTCTTTTGCAAACAAAGTTTCGCATATAAGCTTGCAGCAGCGAAAACATTTTGGCTAATAAGCTTTTTTCGCGCGTTTGTTGTGAACTTCTTGTGTAACGAGAACAAATTTAACTTTTTTCGTGGTGAGTTTTCATTGACTTTACGTGGGTTATTTGTTGTTGTTTTTATGGTGCTTTAGCATTGTAAAAAAAATTTTAAAAATAATAATAAAAAAAAAGCAAGGGCTATTTTGAATACAAATGTGATACAAATTGCACTTTGTGCGGTGATGGGTTCATTAAATGAGTCAATGATGAACAAGTGGTTTTTGATTTATGATTATTTTTCTCATGCAATTTGTTAGTGTATATTATTAAAACATCATTTAGAGACTGATCGACAATTATGGAGTGGAATTATGAAAATAACATTTTCGGTAATTCATTATGTCCGGAAATGAAGGAGGATAATTTGTTATGAAAACGCATTTTGACTTAATAATATAATTGATTTAATGAATATTGTTTGATTACATTTACAATATGCTGCAAAAACATCAAACATACAAATATATAAATGACGATAAGTTGGAAAATGATTAACTTTTCTGATTTGTATAATTAAACGCAATAATACACGTTAATGTACATTCATGGACAACTTAAACGTGAAACTGTTCGTATATGCAAAATAAACCTTTTTATTGGTTGATTTTCACCTTCCATTTCAGGTTGACTCCACTTTATTTTGTCTAAAATTACACAACGCAAGATTACTCTGGAATATTTGAAATTGTTCACTAAAAGCTGAATGTGAATTTAATGTAGAATATTCTGTTATTTTTCAATATCTAAATATAACTATAACTTTTCATAAACGAAATATTATCTTTTTTATTTTCTATATTATAAATTCAAATTTAAATTTATTCATTGTTAATAATAATATGTTATTTGATTAAAACTAATTTTCAACAACCTTTCTTTCATTTCTTCGTTGAAAAGTTTATTCATTTAATCTTCGAAATATATTTGCATACAAAAATAATAAACGGGAAACTCATTTTAACAGTAAATAATGTGTAAATGAATTCTTTACAAAGAATGAATTTACAAATATGTTGTTTAAAAAATGCTCCAGTAATATTCATTAGATAAAAATACAAATTTAATTAAAAAATAAGTGCAGTAATTGATTTTGCCCATTTTAAATTAATACTATCTTCAAAATCTACAATTACAATACATTTTACAATTTGTAAATTTGTTTTGCATTCAACCTTAATTTTAAATTTATTTTAAACGAAAGTCATGAACATATTTGAATTTGTAATTGCACTTTTAACAACCATAACCGATAAGTGTATAATAAAATTAATTTCCAAATGTAAATTCAATTTGCTTAAATTTTTTTTAACTTTCTTTTTGATGATAGATTTTTGAAGAATGAAAACAATTAATTAAATGTTTAAATTATATTTTTTTTGACATGAAAAAAATAACTTTTCAAAGAAGACTTTTATTTTATGTTTAATCTTTTGACTTTTTAAACATACATGGTTAATTAATATAAAACTCACGTAATTGAATATTCTTTTATATCTAAAATGAAAAAATGCATTTTATTGTAGCGCATGAAAAAAGTTATGAATTTTCATCTACAATTTTTTTTGCCTTTTCTACATTGAAAGCATAGCAGAAAATCATTTGTAACGCCAATAAATGAATTCCACAGTTTAAGTGAAATCCATTTACGCATTGTAAAAATGAGTTTCATTACGAAAAAAGTTGATTAATTATCGTAAATAATATTCTACCGTATTTTTCATTAAATTAACAAAATGTGTGTAAAAATTATTTTCATTTAATCAAATTGTTTAATTAGATTCATCTTGATTATCAAAAGAAAAGAATCGTTTTATCATTATAATTCTGTGTCATCGTCAGTAATATGCTAATTTTTGCAATATTAGCATAATTATGCATGAATAATTTAAAGCATCGAAATAAAAGTACAATTTTATTCTAATGAGTTATATCATCGATTATATTTAAATTTAATTTAAATAACGCCGTATTACACAACCTACAGTATGTTGTGTGCATTTTTAATTGAGTTTAATACGATTATACCTTTTGTCAAAAAAAAGGTTTATTAAATTATTAAAAAAACCTGTGTACTTTGCGCCGCAAATAAACAAACAGTTTTTCACTCAATTGTTTCACGCTATTTGCGCGAACATTTTTACTATATTTATTAATCAGAGCACGTTTGATTCAAAATTCTGCCGTATGCAATTTAAATCAATCACGTCAAAGTAAGCTGAAATTTATTTTACAAAATTGAAAATTGAGTTAGTTATTATATGTGTCAAGAGCATATAACCGATAGTATCATCAATAAGCCATCTGCTACATTACTTTCATACCGCGAAGCACGGTATAAAGGAAATGCGGTTATTTCTCCTTCACTATGAACGCTATTAAGTACAAGGTTTAGTAAAAATTTCCAAAGCAAATATTAATTATGCTTTGAAACGTTTGATGAACAATTTATAATTTCTTAAGTGTTTCTCAGCATTGATTTTCTTACGTGATTTTATAATGACCAAAGATAAATGATTAGACATTTGAATTGAAAGTTTATTTGAAGACAAATATTATCATTCAAACAAAAACACCTTTATTATTGCAAAAAAAAGATTTTTTAATGAAACGAGTGAATAAAAATGACTGCAATTGTTGATAAAAAAGAATATTAACTAACATCTATAATGATCCCTTTTACAGCTCTGAAATTTCGCTAGAACTTTAATTACATTAATCGAGAACGTCGAGGGTTTTTGTTAGTCGAACAAATTAGTTAAGTTGTCAGAGCAAAAAATATAGTTACATTTTAGGACAAACAAAAAAGCTGATAACAAAATCGTAAACAAAGTTGCACGTAATACACAATATAACGAATCGACTTTAATACATCGTGTCACGAGCACATCATCATCCAACGAGGCTCATAAAATCTTTGAGTCATTTAAGAAGTAACTTGTCGACACGTGACTATATGTCATTTTATCTTTTAACTTAGCTTATTTGCCTACATAATTTACAAAGTGTCATCAAATTAATATCTTTTAAGCCAATTGTAATATTTAAGTAAAATTGTAATCATCACATAATTTAAATTTGACCAAGTACAGATAATAGATTTTGAAATAGATGAACGAAAAAGAAAAATATCCGAAATGTTGAATATAAAAAAATACCATACACTACCAAAAGTAAACTTATACAAATTATCATCTTTCTGACAAAATAGGGATATACTTGTAAAAAACCAAAAAATTATCATCTTTTCTAATAAAAAGTCTTCGAAGCTTGAGAATTATTTTCATAAAAACGAATATATTTATCAGAAAAGATGATAATTTTTTGGTTTTTTACAATATATCCCTATTTTGTCAGAAAGATGATAATTTTTATAGGCTTACTTTTGTCAGCGTAATCATACACTTAATTAAAAGTCTGACATAGATAATCTGAATCACGCATATAACATACTCTTTGATTCAAATAATATATATTTTTCGCGCCAAAAATATTGATATATATAGTTAAGGTTCACATTGACAAATTTTTCAAATTAGCAAATAACAAAATGGCAACGCTGCATGATGTTACATTAGTTAGGTTAAGTTAATAATTAGTTAAGTTAATAATTTTCTTATACGAAAACACGAATAACAAATAAACAAACAAACAAAACAAACAAAAAATGAAAAATATTATCATTGTATTACACGAAAAAATATATCTAACTAAGAAATATATCCATGTTTGTTCGTTTGTTTTTTTGTTATTCGTTTGAAAACGAATAACAAACTAACAAAAACGAAAATTTTAGTTAGAAATATTTTTTCGTGTAAGTACAATAATCATATTTTCATTTGTTTGTTTGCTTGTTATTCGTATTTTCGTATACGACCCGTTTTTTCGAATAAGAAAATTATTCAGTACAGATCGTGTAACTTCATACAGCGTTGCCATTTTGTTATTTGCCAATTTGAGAAATTTGCCAATGTGAACCTCAACCACATGTTAGATTCAATCAAAATTTTATTGTAAAAAACATAAATAATATAAAAATTCCACAATAAATAACTTTGTTGAACAAATCGAATAATTGCATAATTAATTGAGATTTCTGTCAACAAAAATAAATTTAACTGTAAGCAAAAAATTGCTTAAAAATGTTATATCTTTATTTCTAATCTGTTTTTGTTCACTTTTCATTAATTTCATGTAAAAAGTTATTCGACAATATTTTGTAATTAATTCAATGAAATACACTTTATTAATTCAAGTATTACATAGTTATAAAAAAAATATGGTTTAAACAGAAACGTTCAACTAGCTAAGCCAGTTATCATTACGAAAATTTGTTTGTGCGTGCACAAATACACGAAGTTTGCATGGAATTTATGCAAACCATTTGTACAAAAATGATGTATCCCAATTTTGCACACCTTTTTTAGTGACAAATATAAGTATATTGGTAATTACTTCCCAATTAATGTTCATTCATTAATAAACTAATTAATTAAATCCTATAAAAAAGCGGACACAGCAAAGTTCAAATTTCTTGCAAACATTACACAAACTCTTAATATGAATTTTACACAGAAATATTACGAACTGTGTTATTAGGGTAGTATTTAATCTGCAAAACTTTTACCAAGATCGCACATAATCCATTGAAGCGTAAAACGTTTCAGTCCATCAGTATGAATACTATCCATTGCATAAATTGAAACACATACTTGAGTCTAACTGCAATAATTTTGCATTAAAATATGCATTCGTAGAATCTATCCAAACCAATAAACTGAATAACAATTTGCAGAAACGAAGCTCCCACCAGGCAAGCCGGCAGCCCCCACAGCAGCCACGGGGGATTCCTCACACCCTACGATACTGTGGCAGTGTAATTTATAAAGCTCTCCACCTCGTCACTACAGTGAGACACTACACTCTGGATTTCCCGTTCATCGAACTCTTTTTTAATGATTATTAATTACTTTGGAACAATCATTACGGGAGCGGCAGCACCGTCGATATCGCAATTAAGAAAATAGTTGTCCTTTCCCTCCTTTACCAGTCAACTATCACCGCCAGCGATGGATCTCTAGCCATCTACAAACAAAAGTGGTCTTAGGCATTTTGACAACAAATGATTGTTTTTTTTTTCAATCGAACGACACTAAACTATACTTGACAAAAGTACACTGCCATGATTTTTAGATAAGAGATTTAGTGTCTTGTAACGAAGGTTGTGTCTCCAACAATCGATGATGAGAGAAAACAAAAGAAGTAGAATAATACTGTATGAGCGAAAGAAGACGAAGAATAAAAAGGGAAAAGGGATGATGAAAAGGAAAAGTGAAAGGAAAAAACAAAATGAAAGCAAGGTAATTACAATAAGAAGAAGCAGGAAAAGAAAGCAACTTTCGGCAGAAAAGCTCGGATCCTTGTCATCGTGTCCTTAACATCGTCGCTCGTTGTCCGGTAACCTGCGTGCTCAGAACGTTTATTCGTTGCAGTTTGATATTCTTAAATGATTATGTGCCACTGTGATCCTGTTCTTATCTTTTTTTGTTTAAATCTTCGGTCGGCAATAAATACAAGTAAACTGTAGTCTCGTTATTGCGACACGAACAAAATGATTTAAATATTAAGTGTGATGACGGTGCGTTGCTTTTGAAAGTCAAAGCTTTTGACGTCGCTTGCAGTTTGAAGATTTAACAAAGCTTTAGTCGATTGGTATTTTATTTGAATGTTAGTTTGTATTATTTAAACATGATTTTTCATTTGTCCACGCACGTCATCATATCTAACTACTAAACGAATAGCAACAAAATAAACAAAATAAATAAAACAAGACATAGATAGTTAAGAATATAAACTTGACAGACGGTCGCGAGCAAGTACTATATAAGCCATTCTTTGGTCGCGTCTAAGTAGCAAACGATCGACGGTGGCGCCGCCTATGCGCACGCGGAAAGCCATCTACCGGCAAGAAAGTAGAATTAATGGAATTACAATTGAGATACAAAAAAGAAGAAAAAAAAACGAGATGGTAATAGAGAAACTAAGCGTATTTAAGGATTTCAATTTGACGAACAAATGTGGATATATAGTACGAGACTCATATAATTCGTTTTTACAATTGTACTACTTTTAGATAATAATATTAATAAGAATTAATAAACGTAGGTGTCGCATTTATTTATGTGCCATGCTACGAATTATGCGCGACAACGGTATGAGCAGCTGAAGCGAATGAACGCTGATTATGATAAGTCATCTGTGTAAAACAAGTTTATAGTCAAATGTTCAACGATATGCCCTTAATAGCACTTTCTATTCCGGCAATTTTTTTGTTCTTTTTTGTTAAGCAGCACTTTTGTTTGGATCGTTTCTTTCGTTTCTCTTTGCTCGTTAGAATGCTCTAGATTACTGGATACTGTAAATGATGAACAATACTTTGACGTTCTTTATCTGCTTTTGTTCAGGATCAAGCGATGTATAATTTGAAAAAATAATGAACTAAAACTTATAATAAAGAGTTGCCAAAACAAGAGTCAGATAACGATTGGAAAAGGAAGCGTTCATTTTCGAACATTTTCGTGCAAATTATATATTTATTTTATTTATTATTTTTTTTTTTTGGTAGAAAGGAATAGAAGGGGCACGTGAAAACGAAGTAACGAGACCAATAGGCAAATTGTGAACAAGAAAAAACGCTCTAAAAATGGAAGAGCAGGCACTTGTTCGAGCTTAGCTACTCACGTTGCGTGCATTTACTCATTGATGTGATTTCATGCGCAGGTTTTTCATGTTTCGTGTATGTGTCAGAATCGCGTTATCGCGTGCTATAATACATAACTATACATACATAATTTTATATATATATAAATATACATATATATTTATATTTATATATGTATAAATATATATAAATATAAACAACTAATTTAAGGACTAACACAATTAACGTACAATTCGAATGTTTTTTCGCTTATTATCATCGAAATATAAATTATAAATATTAATCCAAAATCGAGTATCTTCTGTAGTAAGTAAAATTAAAAAAAAAACAGAACAAAACAAAAATCGAATGCGTACACTATAAATTAGTGCGTAAAGAAATACTAACGAATTGAATTTAGGCTCGTTATGGTAACAATTAAGTATAGATAGACTTGGCGATGTTATTAGACAAAAGCAAAGCCCACAAGTTGCATTTTATGTATTCAATTTTAAAATGTCATTTGGAAATAATTTGTGTATGTATTTTTATCTTTTCTTCTTTTTTTTATTAAGTTCTTTGATCGGTAGAGTCAATTGTTCATGTCAATTGATCTGTTTTGATGCATTTTTTATGTGTATACTAATGTAATTTAATAAGACTGAATGGATTTAATGAATGCATTTAATTCAGTAGCAAAAGTGAATTTCTTTTTCAATCGCACAAATTGAAATTGAATATGAAAATGCATTTCTGGTCTAATAATTCTGTCATTTCTGTATGTATGGTCGAAAACCAAGCGGCATATTCACGTAGTGTCTGCAAATGTTCATCTATGCTTATTCAGTGCCTGTGCAGCAAAGCATCATTCTCTGAGATAGCTAAAGAGTATGCATTTTCATGGACTTCAAGATTTTCTTTCTCTTCGTATAAGTTTATTTATTTGTTCGTTTATCTTTTATTCTTCTTGCTTTATTAATAGTCATATTAATGTCGTGTAATCTGACATTGATGCAAAATCATTTATACACAAGAGAAACTTTTTCACGTTGTTTCATTGAATCAGTTTGTACAAAAAAATGGGGAACAATTTTTGGTTCGACGGTGAAACACTATTGTGATACTGTTGGAACTTTCTTTCAACTGCCAATTACATTTTTCGATGTAATACTATTTAGTATAACTTTTATGATATAAAAAATGGATGGAATGATAAAATTTTCATCTGAGTCAATTTTTTGCTTGGAAATGATTTTTTATTGCTTCGTTTTTATTATATATATTATTAAAAAAAACTCGTGTACATTTTGTAAGATATATTTAATTGTCTGTTAAAAACCATTTCCGAATCAAAGTAACTTTTCGAACAAACTTTTACTTGTTTTTAATTTACATCTTTTTTCTTGTCGTTGTTTGTCTTTTTGTATGAAGCACATATTTGTGAATGACGAAGTATAACTAATAAGTCGAATTAAATGCTCAAATTTATATTTACGAGTTACATAACATTTTTTACTAAGTATTTAATATTTACAAAGGAAACATTCACATAAAATATAATTAAAAGGGGATATGATTATTAAAAGTTAATTGTAAATAAACAGTCTTGAAGTGGAAGGAAGACTGATTATTGAAAGTAATGCACACGACTAAACGTGACAAGAAAAAAAAATAAATAAAAGAAAGCTACTTGCTGTGCAGAGCTGAATGAAAATTGATAATATAAACATAAAACAAGTAATCGTGATTTATAAAATATTCGCTTTGATGAAATATTTAAATTTATACATATGCAATACTTGAAGTTGCCGCTTTAAAAATCAGGTAGACAAACAAATGCAGACAAAAGAAAAAAATTAAAATTAAATTAAACAATAATATAATAATTAATAATAATTATAATGATAATACGATATAAAATGATAAAAATACATTGTGAAAATTGAACTTATCAGTCAGTTGATAAATTCTATAGATCTGTAGCTTCATAAGGTGCTTAGCGCATAATCGTATACTTGTAAAGAATGTTTACTTCCTCTAAAAAGATAAAAGAAAAAAAGCAAAAAACACAAAAAAAGCGACTCAAATTGTTTTTTGTTTAAAATTCTTTTAGTCCTAACTCGCCCTCTGGTTTTGGAAAGCATAACTGATCTAAATTATTGAAAATCCTTCCAGTCTTGTCTACTTGTAAGTAATATAAATTTCTATGTATGTATATCCCTCCTTCCCCCTTTTTCCGACGAAGATGAGTTACAAGATTTTTGTATTCAGTGTTTTGTCTAATACGTAATTACATATGTAAATCTTTAAGCGATTTCGAATCTGTGATCGCAGCAACAGTGAAAGAATAGTATCCTTGTGTGCTTGTCCCGTTTATTTTATCTTTTATACCAAAGTTGTAGCTTTGTAACTTAACGTTAAATATAATACATTTTAAACCTAATTCAAATCTCTAAGTAATCAACTTATAAAACATTTTATATTGA
This sequence comes from Gryon sp. ZL-2020, assembly GCA_022817425.1. NCBI lineage: Eukaryota > Metazoa > Arthropoda > Insecta > Hymenoptera > Scelionidae > Gryon > Gryon sp. ZL-2020. The sequence continues at coordinate 24,023 of JABFPJ010000578.1, read as the reverse complement.
ATATTAATTATAAAATATATAACTAAATGTTTTATAAGCGAATTGCTGTTGTAATTAATTTTCAAATCCTTTAACGTTTTTTTTTATTTTCAAACATTCTTTAGAATAAATATTTTTTTAATCGAGATATCAATTTTTGTAAATTATTATATTTACTGTGTTTTGTTTTTCTTTATTAGTTTAATTTTTAGTGTTTATTATATAATATCAAATTTATGTTTTAGTTCTAAAAGCACTGTTTGGCAATCACGCTATATTGCTTTATAGTTAGCGATCGATCTCGTTGAAATAGTACATACTCTTGAAATTCGTTAAACGATTGCCAAACGAAGTAGCTAACGAACCACAGAATGGTAAATACGTATACTTCGCGACCAAGAACAAGCTATCTTATATATATCTCTTTCTCAAAATTAAGAATATAAATAAGATATACGATCAGCAGATAGTAAAAGATATTCGCAATAGAAGTGGAACCTAAAGATTGATGTATGAATCATTATTAATTTTTTCACTGACTAAAATTTGAATTTAAACATCTTCACTTCGGTGCAAAAAGATGCTATCTCAAAAGCACTGTCAGAAAAAAAGTCAAACGTATACATTCCCTGAGAAAAAGTAATGCCTATCTTTTTTATTTCGTCCAGATAACGCCTTTTTTACACCGAGCTGACGATGTATTAAACATTTGTTGTAATTGATGAAAAAAGTATTTAACATATATAATCAAGTAAAATTTGTATTACTAAATTATGCTTTTTTTATTTTACTAGATTATAACTACAAAATATTTAGTTATAATTAAGTTTTAAGTTTATTTGATGGTAACGAAGATAAATGTAACAAATTGTGCGAAGAGTTTTTCATCATTTTGTAAAGTTTTTTTTGTGGTATAAACCGTTCGTGAAACATGTGTTGACTTGACAAAAAGAAAGATAGTTGATATGAGGGAAAGCACGTGACAGTTGACACATGAGTTACATGGGTGGAAACACTATTAGTTGACTTGGGATAAAAATTTCGAATTCAAGTGTTGGATTTCACCTAAAAAAGAATGTATTTGAAGACAATAAAATTGTAAAAATGAGTTAAAAGTTACCTAAAATGATCATTCTTTTCATTTTGCAGATTCCTTTGAATCCTGCGAGAATTTATATGCGAATTTGTTCATTCGCATAAAATGTGGCTGCCATATTCTTATGATTTGTGAGTTTAATCTTTCGAATCAAATATGTAGTCAGACAACTCATATTTTATCATAAATAAGAAATTCATGCATCAGCGCAATATGATTTGCTTGATAAACATCATCGATTCACCTTTGACACTTCTTTCGGATGTATCTATTGGAATGCTTAATATCACACGTAAGATTTTACATTTTTATATGCAATGACTGTTGTTTCTGACAAATAAGCGAAATTTGTTACATCTTAGAATATTTTGGTTATAACATTTGTTACGACTAAGCAGTTACCTTATTTATTATACACAGAATTTAATAAATGACTTTTATAAATCATAATATTGGTATATATTTTTAATATCAAATCGTAATTCAGTATGATGAAAGTAAATAGATTTTGCAATTAAAAATAAATATTAAAAACAAAATTGGTTAAATTAAAAACATTAAAAAGAAAATTTATAATAAGATATTTCCCTTTTACGTTATATTGCAAACATTAAATAAATGGAATTTATTCATTTATATAAATTAATAAATCTATATACATTTTATATAAAATCTAAATGAAAAAAAAATTAAAAATAGAAAAACAAATGCTTGTGTGATATTTTACTTACATTATACTAGGGGCTGTAAGTCAAAAGCACGAATGCTAAACAATATAAATATTTTTGTATGTAATGAAATGTAAAAAGCTAAATGCGCTAAAGTATATAAATTTACAATATACTACGCCTATGGTAAAAGTAAACTATTATAGTATTTAATGAAAAATAAAGAAATAAGTAAAATTAAAATAAGTACAAATAACTATGGACAAATATTACTAACGATATTTTTTGCCACATGATGACAGAAAGTGCAGTTTCTATCTCTAGTGAGTTTTAAAGAAACTGCAGTTTCTGTTACAAGGGAATGTAAAATGCAGTTTATCGACAACTCCCTAGGGAGAGAAACTGCGTTTTTTGTTCACGTGTGACGAAAAGTGCCTTATTTTGAATCTTCTATTTAAAGCTAAAAAGCAACGGCTATTGGCCAATAGCCCTTTCGCGCTACTGCACTGCCGCCATTTCTTCATTACTTTAAAGTATTTCCGTAACTTGAAGATCATGGGTATTCTAATATAAAATTTAAGGGTAAATATAAATATTTACTGGATGGGAATTGATCTTCTCGAAGAGGCGCTTCATACAATTATGATAGAACTTCACTTGGTAAGTTCGTTTAATCATTCAATTGTATTTCGCGCCTCTTCTCGAGATCAATTTGTAGTTGTTTAAAGTCAAAGTTACGGAAAATGATTCACTCATAGAATCACTCATAGAATCAAATTATTACAATTATTTAACAACGATTTCGCAAATTCTGATCTATCTTGAATCACTTGCAAATTATGTCTGGCAAAGACGCCAGAACTCTCAGACCAGCCTGCGGTCTTTTTAATGATGTCAACAAATCTGGAATATTAATTTCCATCGAGTCACCGATCTCACGAATATTTTTAATATCTATAACCGACAATGTCTGCCTACGCTGCGCAGTAACTAATGCTAATAAAATACTTAATTTGAATGACAAGATCTTTAAATCACATTCATTGTTTCGTGGTAACGATGATAAATAATTTAGAACAATACTCGGATCTTAAATTTGGTCATATTTGGGTTTCGATGGTTTTAAATTGAACGCTCCTTTCAGAAACCTGTTAACCTCTGCATTATCTGCTATATGAGAACCGACTAACATGCACAATGCCGATCTCGCAGAATTGAGAGAACCAAATGATTCTCCATCCTCATACAATCGAGTGAAAAATCTTATAACATTTAAACTTATTCCCCTGACAAAAAAACCACTTTTTCCAAACTACATTATATCCTATCCTACTAATATATAAATTTCAATCTATGTTTGTCTGTTTGTTTGTCTGTTTGTCTGTCTGTTTGTCTGTCTGTTTGTCTGTCTGTCTGTCTGTTTGTCTGTCTGTCTGTTTGTCTGTCTCTTTGTCTGTCTGTTTGTCTGTCTGTGTGTCTGTCTGTTTGTCGGTCTGTTTGTCTGTCTGTTTGTCTGTTACCTCATCAACGGAAAAACCTCATTCCGCTTACCTCATTCCTCGGAAAAAGTAATTTTTCTGAGGAATAGTAAAAGCGTCAAAGAATCTGAATCTGGAAGCCAAGAAACGTAATTCCGACATTTAGCGTTTGCATGACTAACAAACAAATCAATGTCTGATTTTCTTAAGGATTTAACAACCTTTTTAAAATCTCTACAAGATAACTCGAATTCTGTTTCAGGTTTTAACCTGCGTGATTCTAAGTCCGCTTTTACGTTTTCATTCGACGAAATATACGAGACAAATATCCAGATATTCCGTTCCTTGCACCATTTCCCAGATATCCCTGGCTAACTTATTCAAATTTTCTAATTGCACGCTACCCATCCTATTCACATAGGATATGGTCGTAGTATTATCGATCCTTAAAAAGATACTACACAATTTTGGGTAAGTATTTAAAGCAAGTATTTGTATCTTGCTTTGGCAAGATACAAATACTTGCTTTGGCAAACGTGAGCTATAAGTCTGCATTAACATTAGAATGCGCTACCCTGCTGAACAGCGCAGACGAAACATGCAGACTGAGTCTGTACTGGGTACCAGGACACTCAGGAATTTACGTTAATGAATTGGCTGGCAAACTGGCTAAACTCAGCCTGAAAGTCAATACGATACAGGATTACATTAATATAGGACCAAACCATGCTTCAATGTGTAAGATTATTCACGGTTGGGTCGACACTGAACATTTGAATAGATGGAGAAATGTCACTGGTTGCAGAGAGTCTAAACTGGCCATCTGTGAGACACTCTGACCAGATTGGAACAAGGAGTTCCGAAACTCAACAAAAACGATGCTAGAATCGTTTGGTTGACACACCCGTTTGTAGATGATGTGGGTTGTACCCGGAAGAACCCTTGCACGTGGTGCTCGCGTGCACCGCTTTCAGGGAGAAACGCATTGAAGTCACGGGTTCCGCCATCGTGGCTTTGGAATCAATAACAACGTTGCAATTAAGAAGATGGGTGCATCTGGCCAAGGAGATTATATCTCCTGAGTTTTTTTAAGAAGAAGATTTATTGTGCTTCTTATCATCAGGCTTTAAGACCTTTAGAGGATACTCCAAAGCTTTAGCTGCCTTCAGATTCTCCTGCAAATCCTGTCCCAAGATCCAGTCGTCGACTTCAGTTGAGGTTAAGGTATCCTTAGCTGTAGCGCTGATGTTTGCTATAATCAAGCTACGACGGATCATCGATTCGTCTCGCTGAAATCAGCAACCAATCTGACCGCATCACTAAGCACCATCTGAATTTCCTTGTTCAGTTTCGGTACGTCAAATAACCGACTATTTGTTGGAATAAGGTATTTCTTTATGAGATTCACCCTCTCCTCCGTAGGCAACTTTTGTTTAATTACTTTGTTTTATAATTAGATAGATTATAATAGAATTGTTCAATAATGTTATAAATTACCTAAATCCACTTATACTTCCATTTCATTTTTGCAAATTATTTAAATTTAAATAATTAATCATTTAACAAAGTAGCAGGGTTCTCGTCAAAATAGCTTAACATTCTATAATTTTGCTCATTTAGTTTGTATAACATAACAAATTTACATGGTATATATAATTTGTTTCTTGTTCGTAACTAACTTTTAGTATGTAGGTTATTAAGAAAAATGTACCATTTTCGGCCCTGCTTTCTATTTTAATAATGTATTTTATTCAATTTTCATTATTAAGTATCTCTGCTTCGAAATGGTCAACCTTTTTTAAATTTTATTAAGATAAGTGTAATAATGAGTATAACAACTGTTTTAAAGTGCATCAAACTTTAAAAACATTGACTTGTTACTAGAATCACCTTAAGTTTCTTTCCCACAGTGCTCAGAATAAAGTGACCATTTTTAACACGAAAAGACGTAAGGTAACTCCTTAAGGTGATTCTTCAACTATATATGAGCAACAAGGATACAGTTAATCGTGTCGCCATTAGTGAAATAGAGAAGCAGCAAATTCAGCTGAAGAATCACTTTAAGGTGATTCTTCATCTACTATATTTTTGTCTAATGAATTAATAAAAATAGAAAACAAATGTTGATTTATATAAATAATTTATTTACAGTTTTTTAATAAAAATATATTAGTTAAAAATTAACTATTTATAACTATAATAAAAGCAAAATAAGAAAGAACTTTATGTATTTAAATAAACTATTTTTAACATAGTTTATTTAAATACAATATATAGAATAGATAAGATTTTTATAGTAATTAAAAATTTAAAATAAATGTCTATTGGAATTATGTGTTAATATAACTGATATTTTATACTTTACGAAGTTGACTAGCATTTCATCTTAATAAGAGTGAAATATTATATTAAACTTTAAATTTCATTATAATTAACTTTTAATCATATTTAACTAATTATTATTACTTCAACATTTATTCATTAAAATGTTAGTTTGTAACATGGCATTTCATGCCGTTACAATGAAAAATGATGTCGCGTATATAACCTACCAAAAGAATCAACCACTCAAAACAAATTTAAAAATGATTTACCTAATTTGTATTAATTCATATGGTAATGAATGTTTGCATGAGATCCTCCACCCGAATAATCCCCGCAAGAAAAAGCAACTAAGTCCAAGATCGAGAGCTGGAAAATAAGAGTCAAGAAAAGTAAACAATAAAGAAGACGGCGATAAGTTGCGCAAGAAATCAAAGAGAAAGAAAACGAAAATAATATCACCGCCGTTGTTGACAATACCAAATGCATCCCCTCAACGAAATATCACAACGGCTGCATTCAGTCATCCCGTCCTGTCATCAAAAGAAAAACATCTCCTGGTCCGTTACAAAGAAGTTCAGTTTCGGCGGAATCAGCTGTCAAGTTGCGGCCGCCGTCAAACCTCAAATTTGTAGTTGCGACACTAACCGCCCTCGCGCGGCGAGCATGATAACGACGTGAAGTGCGACCATTTATCGATCGATCGACTTTTAGGAAGATTTCGAGTTACCATAGCAACTCGATACTTTTTGATAGCGCAACGAAACAAAATTTGTCATTCTTTTAGTAAGGCTCGTCCGGTACGGATATTAATCGTTCCCCATTTTCAATACTTCCGAAGTTTGCGTATTCCACCAAGTATATTGAGCATTATGTTTGCGTGGAGATTTGGTCAAGTTGGATTAAGTTGTGACGACCAACAATTGCGAGAGGATGGATCCAGCGGACCTTGCAAAATTGTTCGAGATGTTCGGTTTGTGCATCAATTAGATTTTCGACGCCATTTTGTGTTTTGAAAATCAAATCAAAGTGTAAAGTTAAATTTTGACTTGATTCAAGTCAATCTCGACGAATAATTTAAATTAAAATAGTGTAATACTTTTGTTTTGAGTGGAGTTAGATTGTTAATTTAATAAAACAGTTAATTTTGATTAAATTGTTATTCAAGTTTAAATATTAATTTAAAAGTTTGTTTTGAATGTTTGGTTGATCAAATTCGATAGAATATAGATAATTTTTATAAACATTTATTTGAGATTTTATGATTTTTGAATGGCGAAAAATTTAAATGTCAACTAGGAATTCGGATTTTGGGCTTTAGGTTCCAAAAACCGAATTCCCGGTTACAAGTTATATCATACTTATGAAAGAACCCGATACTTAAAAGTAAAAAATGCTTCAATGATTATTTCCAATTTCAAAGATCAGAACTAAACTAAAGTAACATATGCGGATGTTTTCCCTTATTACTCTTCATTTCATACTCTATTTATATTAACTTGTTATTTGTTACATGCTGACTAAAATCGATTTTCCGTGTTTCAATCATTTGATGGTTACCCACATTACATGTTCTTAAAGCACATCTAATAGGTACTCTCATCATTTTGACTACAAAATACGTTACTAACGCGATTTTGTCTTAAATTATAAAAAAAATAGTAAATAAGTAATAAATAATAATAAATAGTAAAAATTGTAAATAAAAAATAATAATAATATAAATATAATATATAATAAATAAGTTTTTAATTAAAAGTAAAACAACCTTTTATAATGTATTTAAATATTTAAAAAATCACTGAAAAATGACAAACTGCGTCAAGGAAAACATTTATGTTTTATGATGTATTATGTTACAGTTTTAATTTGGTTAATCAAGATTTTGAAATAACGAATTGCCAAGTACACCCATCTAAAGCAGCACTTAATTCTGTTTTGCGTCGTTAATTTGTTTACCGTTTACTTCAGTTTTTTAGTTTCGTTAGGTTTAACAAATTTATCAAATCTTTTTATTTTCGTTACTTTTGTTAGGTTTGTTAGAATGTAATATTGCCCTCACGGATGGAAAATATATGGGTAATTCCATGAGACCTCGTCTAACTTAAAAATATGATATTGTCAAAAGTAGCTGAAAATTTATCACATTATTGTCTTATATGATACTATGTTCCCAGATGTTTTTCAGATTCTTTTTATCTCATTATTTTCAAACTATTACGTCATTAATTTTTCCGAAAAGTTGCAATTAAATTAAATGCAAGTGTAGGTTTTTTCACTCAGGAATTTCAAATGTGGGATTCTTCCATGGGAGCGACGAAATGTCTATGCTACGCATTAATTATAAAATTTATCTAAAAATGGTTAAATTTTTCTGCCAGACATTAATTATTAATTTATTTCCCGAAATGAATGCTGCTTTACATTTTATCTTTTCGATTGTAATTAAATTGTATTTTGCTTATTAACCGTTGCTTTTTAATTAATTTATTTATTTCTTTCAACGGGAGTATCCCAATTACAATAGAAGACTTATAAGAGTATTCAAGTTTGCATTCAACGTACAATTAAATAAGTCAGAACGCCGATTGACCAAGTTGCCTACCAAACTCAGTCGTTTTTAAATAAACATTAATATTCTTACGTCAGCATTTATTTATTAAATTTAATAAAAAGGAGAGTTATTTTATAAATTGTGTGTTACGTTACGTTAATGTACTTGACCATGTTAATTGATATCAATACTTTATATTAAAATTACGTTTAGTAATATTTGTACATTTATCAGTTTCTTATATGTTTTAATTTTGTTTTTGTAAATACATTTTTGTATAATGATTCTGCTCTTATCATTATAATTAGGCTTCTAAGTTTTTTCTTGATATATTTTTTATTAAAATAAAGTTTAGATTTGCATTTAGATTTTACTTTAGATTCATTCCTCGAAATGAAGATTCCTTAAGCAAAATTTGCAAATATGCTTGACCATATTTATTGATATATTCATATCAATAAATATTATTGATATATTCATATCAATAAATATTATTGATATATTCATATCAATAAATATTCAGAATACTTTTAGTGTTATTTTTGTATTTTTCAGTTTTAATGTTCATTTTCCCGATTTTATTAAAACAAACTTTGAGTCGAATTTATATTTTATTCTAGATTAATTCTTTGAATTGAATATATTTGTTAAACATCATTGCTTCTTAACGTTTAGACTTTTTTATACTTGGCCTTTACTTTTCAGTTTATCTGAATTTTCCTTTTTTTTAAATTATAATTTATTAATAAATTGTATATTTTTTTATTCATATTCAATAATGTCCCGTATGCCTCCCATAATCCTTCCATACTGTAATAAATATATCAGATTTTACAGATTTTTAATGGCCAAATCACTTTGATACCTAATAAAGTTAATTGGATATCAATTAAATTAAAATCTATTATATCGGAATCGTTGTCATAACGTTGCAAACACGTTGCGGTAACGTTGTCATAACGTTGTCATAACCCAACGTTACATATAGTATATGTGTATTAGACGGACATATATCTGCTATTTCTAGGTTTTTGATATTTTCTATTAAGCTATATTGTCACTTTATTGTTACTATATACATATGTTGACCACGTAGTGCCCATATAATAGGCATATTTTGGACATATATTAGCTTTATACTGTGATGCATTGAAATGTATCGACATGTGATAAATGTACAAAAACAAACGCAATATAGTAGCAATATAGTGGCAATATAAGTTTGAAGAAATAATATAGTGGCAATATAGTGACAATATATGTTTTGAATTACTAGGGATAACTTTCTAAGAATTGATCCAATTTCAAAAACCATAATTTCAAAGTGCATCGTCTAAGCATACAATCCGATAGATGTATTAGTTTATAAGGCACGTCGTTATTGAATTTTACATAATACGTCAAAATAGGCTATTGAGAATTCAAGAATAAGAAAGTTGTGCTTTTTTAAGCCAAGTATTAAAAGCTTTTGACTCCTATTTTCTTTTTTAATTATACAAATTTATAAAACAAAATTAAACAGAAAATATTTTCCTTTAAAAATATACAAAAATGATTTTTGTTTAATTTGCTCGAAACCAAATTTATGAATTACAAAATTACATGATATATTACAGGTATTTATTTTTTTGTACATGGACGTTTATGATTATAAAATCGAACGCAACATAGTTAAAACCAAAATTAAAATGCAACTAATGAAAATTTAAAAAAGAAGCAAAAAACAAACAAAATAAAAAGGAAAAAAATTGCTTGCCGTGGTACAAAAGTAATAAAACCGAGTGACGCAGTAACATTTCGTTCGTAGATCAAAGGCTATGAAAAATGTGATCGACAAAAATGCGCGAGATGAAAACTTGATAACACTTTTAAAAAAGGGAAAAAAGAAAAAAACCATTTCTTTTAACAGTAGCCTAACCTGTTTTGAACAACAAAATTAGCACAAATATGTTTGTTGCTACACATTCAAGATAAAATATAATTAAAAAAAAAAGATACATTGATTTAATTTAAATGCAGTAAAGCAGATTATGCATTTAGTGTTCAATTAACAACTAATTTCGCTGACGATAATTATTACAATGTGGTCTAGTATCACATTGCATTGATCGGTCAATATGCTCACATGCTTTACACTGATTCACTCGTCGCAAATGAGTGACAGTACTATTTGTAGTCTTCACATGTTAATTATTTCTCTGCTTTGAATGTTGAAATGAATGGATATGGAGACAAAACAACTAAAATCATAAAAAAACTTGTGACACTAAATTCAATTTGGAATTATAATTAATGTGTTATTAATTATTTTATACATATTTTATACATAATGAAACGAATTTATAGTAGAATTTTTAGTGCGTAAATTGCGTTAATCATCAGTGATATCTGTTAAATCTGCATAGTAAACTGTTTACATTAGGCTATGTAAACTTACATTTGTTTTAATGTAGTCAAAGTTGGTGCAACTTTTCAAGCGCTTACAGCACCTCTACCCTATTTAAGTACACGTGACAGTTGTATCGCGAACTACACAACTTGCACGTACCAAAAGTTCTTTGCCAAAGCAGCGAAAGTTTGCATACCCAGGTTTACATAACAGTTTCTCTGATGTTTAAGTAACCCTCTTTTATCTTGCGCCATACGATTCGATGAAATAAATATGCTTTTGTATGACGGGCTGCATTGGTACAGGAGAGAAGCTTGTAAAACGGGCACTCCAAGCTATAATAAAGTATAATAATAATAAATAAAGCAAATTAAAATTTGTTCAATGTGATACGAACTTAACTTATGCATAAAAAAAGTAACTTTTGAAGGTGAAATTTGTTAAAAAAAGTCAAAATAATTAAAAATAAAGCAGTCAGTATTTTAATGATGATATTTGTCTTAACGAGTAATACCATTTAACAATTTTTAAATTGCGATCTATTTGAAGATGTTTAGGGGTAATCGTGTATACTGTAAAGAAAAAAATATTTTGGCGTATTAGTAATTTTGTTGTTTACATTTTTTTAAATTACATTCATTACATAAATAGTAATTACTAAATAATAATTTAATTATTTTATAATTAAAAATCATTTTTTCTCAAAATAATTATAAATAAAATAAAAAATATGTAAAAATTATAAATTTTATTAATTAAATAATGTAATACTCCCGCTTTTATTTTAATTGTGATCAAACTAATGACCGCTAGGTGGCGTTGCGCTTTCTCGAAAGTAGTTGAAAATGTTCGCAAATAGTATATAACGACCAAGAACCATTTACTTATAGTATGCGTGTATTCATGTAAGTGTTTGTTACTATATATTTGTGTAATATGTATGTATAATTAGTTACTTATAAATAATAAATAATTAAGTATTAAAAAAAGTAGCTCAATTATTTTACAACAAAAAATAGTCAAGTGCAATACTGTATGGTATTTTCTCAAATAAAGAAAAGCAAAATAAATCGTCCTTTCATTAACTAAATTTACGATACCTTATGTAGCAGTTAATTCAAGAATTAAAATATATCTTCAGTTAACAAGAAAATTATTGCATATTCAGCAAGACATTTCTCTCAATGTATAAAAATGTTTTTAACTATATGTAATGCCACTATAAAAAATTAAATGTAAAAATATAGTATATACTGTATAAAATAGATGTGATAATATTCACTACAATATTACATTGATACTATAATGTTACAGAACGAATATAAAATTAAAGTTGAAATTTAAAAATGTATATGGTAACCTTAAAGTAAATATTGAGATGACAGATGACAACATTTGGCTTAAAATTTTATTTTAATGTATACATTGAGTCGAATTGACATATATGACAATAATGTATTATTAAGATTATAAATTAAACATAATAAACAAAAAAGGACAAATATAATTTCAATATTATGCAAAGAAAATTACTGAATAATAAAATACTACTTTGAAAGTTAATTATAACAATTTGCATGCTCTTAATAAAATTTTGGAAATCGTTGAATGAGTTATTTAAATTTATGAATAATATTTATAATTAATGAATCTTAAATAAGCATTTCAATGAATTGAATGTTGGTTTTATATTTCAATCTAATCACGTATAAAAATTAAATTTGTTTTTTGACTAAAAAAAACCAAACCCAATTATAAATTCAATAAAAATGACTGGACAATATTTTTTTGCTACAATTAAACAAATTTATACCAGAATGGGTGAAATTATAATTTCAATAATAAAATTTTGTAGTTATACTGTAAAGTTATATTGCAATTTTAATCATTTATATCTCATCATATATAATTATAGTTAATGTACTATATTTTCGCAGTTCAACTATAAATTTTTAGAATTTATTAACTATATTTTTATTCTTTGAATTTACTTTTCTGGTAAATGCAATATAAAATGTACTATAATTTTACAGTTCACATTTACAGTGTATCATTGTATACACAGTAAAAAAAATATTTAAATATTTACACGATTTCGTGTAAAAGTACAAATTAATGTCTAAAAAGTGCTAATTGTACACCGATCGGTGTACCAACAGCCAATCATAATTATACTTTAGATATATTTACACCGTTGGGTGTAAAAAATTACACCGAAATTTTTACACTTTTACACTGGCACGAGATTTTTTTTACTGTGTAAAGAAGAAAATATGTACTTATAACGGTTTGTTACAAAAAGTGAAGTTATTTGAGTAACTGAATACCAAGCAGTTTTTATACTAATGAAAAATGCAGGTTTATTTTTATATTCGTATTATATTTATACAAAATGTTTCGAATCATAATATTTATATATTAAACTTTTTATTTTATATATTTATAATAAATATTTTTTTTAAGTTTTTCGAAATCATACAATTTTTTATATATATTTATCAAATAATAACATAAAACATAAAAAAATTACTGTCAGACTAAAGGTTCGATTTGTATGAATGATTGTGCAATCCCATATCATTTAATGCATCACATGTTTAAAATTGTACTTAAATAACGTAAGCTGTTTTGCATTTTTCTTTCAATTATGAGTCGTATTCGACCTATTTTACTATTTTTCACAATAATAATTTACCAATTTAATAGTCAATTACACTATTATTTAATAGTCAATTACAATACACTGGGTCTGGTAGACCCGTCTTTAACTTTAACGCTGATAATAACTATTAAAATATATTCTAAATAACTAACAAACAGCTGATATGAACACAAGATATTCTAAAGATTTTTAAAAGATAACGTAAAACAATAAATAATAATAAAAAGTTACGTAATTATTTAATTTAGTGTACCGTACATAATACACATTTATGTAATTTGCAAATCTGCGAGTTACTTTCAGGTATACGTAACAATTAAAATTGTTGACACAGTTGAAGATATTATAGCAACACGTTTAATTAAAACTTTGCAAATAAATTGTATGAAAGTAGTATATAAATTGCTAAGATTCTATGCTTTTGCATACTTCAAGCTTAAGTATTTCATGAAAGAGTTTTAATTTGCCGGAACTTTTAAGTTAAATACCAAATGAATTAATAATTTGATTCAAATAGTTGATTAATAACTTTATGCGCATTTATACACTATAAAAGATATTTTGGCTCTAAAATTACCCTTATGGAATAAAATATACTTTAAAATATATGCACAAATATATGTAAAATATATAAAATATATTTTCTGCAAAAAGATAGATTTAGAAATATATTTGAATATACAAAAATATATTTAAATATATTATTACGAGACCTTACGAGAGTGGGAGAAGTAATTTTTACCGCTTGAGTAAGGAAAATATTATAACCTATGTTATGTCAGAAACGTCAAATAATATTTTCATTCTGGAAAAAATAACACTAAGTATATTACCGACTAATATCAAGTGCATAAAAAATTGATGTCTTCGCATTTTTGACAGAACAGACGTATTATCTTTGATTCCAGTAAATCATTGAGTGATGCACCGGAAATTATTTATTAATATTAATAACTGCAATGAATGGTTGATGACAAATATTTTACTGTGCGTTAATTACTGATGTAGGGTTTAGTGAGTATTAATGTTTTGCGTTTATAATGCGTGTATAGGAATGACCGAGATATGCCAACTTTGAAAAACAAAAAATTAAAAATGTATAAAAAATAAAATTTTCATAAGTTTGCCTGGGCAAGATCTTGCTTGGGTATACATTGTAAATTGAAAAGATTCATCAACAAAAATATTACATTATTACATATTATTTGAAAAAAAAAATACGGCGACGTTACAATCAAGAATGTATTTAATCTATAAAACGCATATTTCTAGTAATTTAAATGCGTGTTTTTTAATTAACGACACAGCCTAATTATTTATAACTATAAGGAAAATGTTTATTAAACAACACTATACATTTGAATATGTTTTTTGTCAAGTTTTTTACATTTTTTTAATGTTTTTAAACGAATAATTCATTAATTTTTATTAGCTCCATAAGAAGGAATGCAATTTTTAATTATATTGTTCCCGTTAATGACATAGACAAAAAATAAAAAAATCATACGTATTCTAAATATGAAAATAAACTACAAAAAGAAGAGAAGAAAAATATTTTAAAAGTTATCGTAGTAAAATATCATGTAAATAATGTCATTCTAAAATCGGTTATCTGTTATGAGTATTATCTTTTAAAATGCAATAAAAATGTTTTGTGGTTTTGCTGAAACCATTTAGATAGTCACGATTAAGTAAAATTTATATCCAACATCCGTTGAAATTTCACTTTATTAGACATCACACTCATTGATTCTGTTTTTTTCATTGAAACATCATATTCTGAAAATATAATCCTTGCGATAAATTTATAGTATATACCCTATGGAAAAAAAAACATGTGAGATCTCACATGAAAAATCACATGACAAGTCCTGTGCGATATTATGTGATATCAAACGTAATATCTCGCGCCAAAAGCTCCAATGATTTCTTACGTGAGATCTCACATAATTTTTTCTTACATGATTTATGTTATTTCTGTGATATAATTTCTCACATGAAAACTAACGTAAAAACTTACACGAAATCTCACATGAAAACTAACGTGAAAACTTACATGAAATCTGACATGAAATCTTACATGAAATCTCACATGAAATCTCACATTAGATGAAATGCGAGATATTACGTACTATCTCACGAAAAAAGGCATATGACATGTCACATAAGGTCTTATATAATTTCTTACATTCATAGTGTTAACAATGCCCAAAATGGTACGGTAATGTTGAATTATGAGACATTGCCCTTTTGATTGATTGAATCAAAATTTTAATATTCATTTTACGAAGTTTGTATTAACAAACATCTAATCAACAATGTCAGTTTGGATAGGCGATTGTTAATCGATCATCCGTGCGAGATTCAGATTCATGGTTTTTGCGACGCAAGTCAGATAGGTTATGGAGCCTGTATATATTTACAATCGAGAAATGAAGAAGGAGACTCCTTTTGTGCTTTGATATACGCAAAGTTCAAAGTTGCGCCACCAAAAACTCAAACAATTCCTCGATTAGAATGATGCGGCGCGCGCCTCCTTGCCCAATTGTACCAAGATACCATAAAAAGTTTAGATTTTTCTGGTATAAAAACACATTTTTGGTGAGATTCAACTATTGCTCTTCACTGGATAAGGTCGTCTCCAAATTTATTAAAAACCTTCGTAGCAAATCGCAAAGTAGAAATACAAGAAATGACCAACCCGGAAGATTGGCGTCATGTCCCATCACAAGATAATCAAGCCGATTCCCTATTTAGAGGTCAATTACCCGAAGAATTTATTAACAACAAGTTGTGGCGGAAGGGTCCATCATGGCTAAGTAAAGACGAAACACATTGACCAAACAAACCCTTGCAACCTGAAAATGTTCCAGATGTGAAAACCAATATTTGTTTATCCTCAAACACTATCGACCTGAACTTACTCAGTAGATACTCCTCATATTCAAAACTATTAACTATTAGAATTATATCATATTGCTTACGATTTCTAAAATCTAATTCATATCGCGGTACTCTTTGTGTTAAAGAAATAAACTACACAGAAACAAAAATCATGAAAATCATTCAATCTCAGACATTTGCAAAAAATAAAAAAAAAAAAAATAAAAGAGATTTCTAAAAACGATATCACGAACAAGAATCGTTTAGCTGCACTGAATCCATTCATTGACGACAAAGGCATTTTGCGTGTAGGTGGGCGACTTTAAAATTCAAATACCACCTTTAATAAGAAACATTCTATTCTTTTACCAAAAATAAATTTCATCACCGACATAATCATTCGCGAAATATACTTACAAAACCATCACTCCGGGATAAACAAAACATTATATGCACTTAGAAATAAATTTTGGATTTTAGATGGAAAAAATCAAATTCGCAAAATCATAAAATCGTGTAAAAAATGTTTTCGTTTCACTCCAAGCACAGTTAAATATAAAATGGGTAACTTTACCATCATGTCGAGTAAATCAATCAAGACCATTTTAGAACACAGGGGTTGATTTCTGTGGACCATTTTATATTAAAGAAAAGAAATTTAGAAACAAAGGTTAAATTAAGGTTAACATCTGCGTCTTCATATGCATGACAGTTAAGGCCGTTCATTTTGAATTAGTGAGCGATCTCACTACAGAAGGATTTGTCGAAGCATTGCGACGATTTGTAGCTCGACGGGGTGTTCCACACGATATGTATTCGAACAATGGCACAAATTTTGTCGGCGCAAAAAATCAAATGAAAGAGTTATATACTTTATTTAATTCTGATAAACATAAACAACAAATTGAAAATCTTTCATTATCTCGAGGTATTAAAAGGAATCTTAGTCCACCATTAGCGTCACATTATGGCGGAATATGGGAATCGACAGTCAAGATTTTTAAACACCATTTTAAAAGGGTTGTTGGTGATCTTTTGTTTACATTCGAAGAGCTAAATACCTTTACGGTCGAAGTTGAAGAAATTTTAAATTCACGTCCTTTAACTTCATTATCATCGGATCCAAATGATCCGTTGGTACTAACACCAGCTCATTATTTAATCGGCAAACCTATTACTTCTTTACCCAAGCGTGTTCAGGCGTCCACCCCTACTAACAAACTCTCTGATTGGCAGCACATCATCAAGGTATGTCAAGCTTTTTAGAAACTGGAATCAAGAATACTTAAACGAACTACAAGTTCGTCATAAATGGCTAACCGGCAACAAGACAGTCCAAGAAGACGACATGGTACTCATCAAGGATAAATCTACGTCGTGCTTACAGTGGAAATTAGGCCGTGTTATTAAAACGCATCTAGGACATGACAACATCGTGAGGAAGGGTACGATACAAACATCGAACGGGAACATCGATCGATCTGTCAAATTATTAGCTCCATTTTTTTAAAATTAATTTATGATCATAAAATTAATTATAAAGTGTTTAAACGTCTTTTGCAAATAGATCATATTGCTATATTTGTAAATTATTTTTTATATATTATATATCATTTTTTCAAATAATATTCCATTTAGATTAATCTTTTTATTTCTCTTTTACCACTAATATTATGTATATAATGACATTTATACAATAACATAACATCATTTCTAGATGATCAAAATGTTTCTGATAAGAAAGCTGACAGTCAATCCAAACCATCGATATTCATCAATAAAGACAAAAAGACATCTTTCACTACTTTTGGTGAAATACAAAATTCTAGAAAACTAACAAAACTTCCAAAAAGAAGAAAACAAAACCAAGAGTCAGACGATGTAATTGCAACATAATTCGAATAGATTCCATCCGGGCGACTGGTGCAAAAGTGTCAAAGTAAGTAATGTAATGTAAACTTAACTCCATCATAACTCATCATATGGCATGTTATCAAATCCATTAAATGGTTCGAATGGAGAATCCTCCCTCAAATTTCTCAAATCACTGGACTCCTACATTTCAAGATGATTGTCGCCCGATGTTTCTTGGTCCTCGTTTTCCGGGAACCGTCTGCATGGCTTCACTGGGTAACGACCAATGAAGATCAACGAACATCTGTCCTGATTCGTTGCCTTCATCCAAGGATTTCAGAAATGCTTTCTTTATCTCTTCCAAAAAATCTTCTTCTTCGAGAAATCTTACGTCGTGACTAATCAGCACCTTCTTCTTTTCAGGGGAGTAACTCTATATCGTTTCGATGCCTCCGCATATCCTAAAAAGATTCCCTCGACACCTCGTTGCTCAAACTATCCCCTACCAGGTTCTCGATCAAGAAAATGCACCTAGCAACAGAAAATCCTAAAATGCAATATGTCCGGTTTTTCTCCCGTTCACAGCTCATAAGGAGTTTTGTCGTCCAGACTCCTTGAAGGCAGCCGATTGTGTATATAACACGCCGTGTTGACTGCTTCCGCCCAAAAACAATGAGGTAAGTTAGCTTCGAACAAGAGACATCTGGCGGTGTCCAATAATGTCCTGTTCATCCACTCAGCCTTGCCGTTTTGTTCCAGATTGTACGGTACGGAGAGTCTGCGGGTGATTCCACGCTTCTTCAAAAAATCATCGAATTCGTGACTTAGATACTCCCGACCGTTATGGGATTGAATCATCTTTTCATGTTTGCCCTTTTGATTTTCGACCCTGATTATAACATCTACGGTTGACTCGAACACCTCAGTCTTGGATTTTAAAAATTTGACCTCGCACCACTGAGAATAGTTCTCTATAAACTTCACGTAAAATTTTACACCGCCTAGTGATGAAGTCCGTATAGGCTCACATATGTCTGTATGTATCAGATCTAAAAGTTCCGTTTCTCTTTCACACTTCTTCGGAAACTGTAACCTAAACATCTTCCCGTCTAAACAGACCTTGCAAACATGCTTTAACAAAGAGTCCTTTAACTTAATTCCCGTGACCATCTCTTTCTTCACGGCTTTTGATATGTCAGTCACATTTGCGTGTCCAAGTCATCGATACAATAGTTCCAAATCAATTGATTTAGATGTCGAAGCCATACAAGCATGTTCATCACGCTCGCGCACGTAGTATAGATTATCGATTCTTTCTGCCTGCAGTACGATGTCACCGTTCTCATTGAACACAGCAGCGCCCTTCTTGTTGAAAACTACTTCAAAGCTATGATCTGCTATTTTTCTGACAGACAACAAGTTTGCCTTAAGATCTGGAACATGCGACACGTTTGAAAGCGATACCTTTTTCTCGTCTCCGGATACGTACGTTGAGAATTGCACCGTGCATTTGCCTAAGTTTTTTGTCGTCGTGTTGTTAGCTAAGCTTAAAGAACCTCGCTTTGATTTATCAATCTCGGTAAAAATTCCCGAATTCCCACATAAATGTGTCGTAGCGCCACTGTCCAAGCACCACTTACGGGAAGTTTCGAATGATTCAAGATTTCAACTGACTGCAAAGAGACGTCTTGCAATAATTGTACTGACTAATTATTTTCTTTCTTTGTTGTATCACTTGATTTTTTGAATTTATAATGCGATTTTTTATGACCAACCTTCTTGCAATTGTAACAACGAAATTCAGATCCGCCATTTTGTTTGTCATTGCTGTTACCTGTTTTCGGATTCGATTTATTTTTCTTTTTATTTTGTCCATTACTTTTGCTTATAAACATCGCGTCCGCCGTTTCGTCCCGCGCGTTTGACTTACGAGCGTCGTTTTCTTCTATAATTTTTGTGCGAAGAACTTCTGCGGTTGGTAACGTGTCTCCTGTTTCTATAGCGCATCTAAAATTTTCGAATCTCGACGGTAAACTATATAATAACATGACAGATAATAACTCCGAATTTATTTCGATGTTCATGTCCGCGAGTTTCTCCACAGTATCGAAGAAATCGTTCAAGTGATCCCGCACGTCATTGTTGTCGCCCATTTTGAGTACCGTCAATTTCTTGAGAAACGTCGCCTTTCGCGCCGGACCCTGCAACTGGTAAATATCTTTGAGACGTTTCCACGTATCACGTACTGTTTACACTGTTTTTCACTTGTTTGATTTCGCTTGATGACATCGACAAAATGATGAACGAACGAGCTTTCTGGTCGTTTTTGTCCATTTCGTTATCGCAGCCGCGTTCGCGCCCGCTGCATCTGGTTCCGGTTTTGTCGATTTTCCAGTCGCATAGTCCCACAAGTCGTTCGTGACGAGAATTGCCATTTGCACAGCCCACGTATCATAGTTCGTTTTGTTTAAGAGTTCAATACGCGATGCGTTTACTGTGTTCATTTTTATAGAATAAGTCACACAATACTCACAATACTCGTCACAATTAATAATACGACTCGTTATTTTTCACCACATTCGCGATTGCGCATCTGGGCCCATAACCCGTTGAAAAAATGCAGGCGCCAGACAAAAAAAGAACAACTTTTATCAATCAATCAAATTTTATTAATTAACACAAACTCGCGACTAAAAACAGAACGTAATGTAATAACAAAAGACGATTGACACACAGGTCAAAAAAACAAAGCAAGACATAAAAATAGGTGGCAACACCAAATAGATCCGATCCGATGTCTCGTAATACAAATAAAGGCGGTAAACCGAAAAATGATTTTAACAACAAATTTTTGATATATATTTTGCCAAAGATATTAACAAATAAAATTTTAAAATAAATTAAAAAAGTGCTAAAAAAATCTAGTTTTTTTACATGCTTGACATCCATTGACATAAATTTGTTATTTTTAATCTAATCGATATTCCGTTATTACAATTATTTTATTGCGGCAATGTTGAATTATTTGCACCAAAAAAAAAAAAAAAAAAAAAAAAAAAAAAAAAAAAAAAAAAAAAAAACAACAAATGTTCGTTGAAAGTTACGGTACCCGGAAACATATTGAAGATGTATTTTTAAAATACTAATCATACTTCATTAATTAAATTAATTAATGAAGTATGTATAAATAAAACAAATTACCACAGTCGGTGGAAAATTAACGATGATTTTAGTGACTTCGATTGAATGTAACCATAATTTAATTGTGGTTACACTTTTTGTTCATGTTAAGTTTTCTAATATTATTTTATTTTATATTATTATTATTTTCATATTTATTTTATTTTATATTACTATTAATCTATTAGTATTATTTATTATTATTACTAGTCTTCCTAATATATAAATTTCAATCTATGTCCGTTTGTCTGTTTGTCTGTTACCTCATCACGGCCAAACTACTGGACCGATTTAGTTCAAAGTAGTCTCAAATTACAGCTTATACTTTCCTGAATGTCATAGGCTATATAAAGTAGTGTTTATAGTTTCGAATTCTGAAAAAAAAAAATTTTTTTTTTCCCTATAAGGTCATCGGAGGGGGCGGGGTCGGCAGATGGATTTTGAAGAAAAATGTCATGCGATCAATTTAATCAATTTGTTGGAAAAAATGTAGTGTGTTTTACACCAAAGTCAATGATTTTACATATTATCCTAATCATACTAATCCTACTAATATATAAATATGAATGTATGGATGTTTGGTTGCTTGTTCGCGACACGCAAAATCTACCGAACCCATTTTGCCCAAATTTTTAATGTTCAATACGTTGAATCTCCGTAATTTCGCTAGGCAGAACTAACTTTTTTCGTCTTTACTTTAATAATATTTCTATCCCGAATAATTTTATTATATCTTTCCATTGAAACAATAAAATGATTATATAAACTGTCAGTTCATTTTTTGTCTAAAACAGCACTATCTTTTGTATTAAAATTATCGCGAAATTTTTCGCACAAATCTATTATAACGGTCATGAGATACTAAATCTTATCAAGCAATGCTGTTTACTCATTGACTACGAAGCGTTACGCATTGTTGACAATACCCAGTCAATGACCGGAAAGTACAACATTGCCTAAAATACTATGCAATGATCAACATAGCCTAATTTCGGTCATTATACCAATAACATATATATGAAGGACCTAAATTCAAAACCCGCTAAGTCCATTTTTGATATAAATTTTTGCAATATAAAAAAATATAACGTTTTCTATAAAAGACGCAGTTATGTGTAACTGATGTAAGGGCATCCTGCCTCCAAATAAGTATTGGACCTTAAAAATTGGAAGTGAAATCGGTTTAAATTTAATTTCCTAAAATCACAGTCATTAAAAAATATAATATAATTATATTTTTATAATTATATTATATTTATAATTATAATATAAGTATAATAATTTCTTTGTCTGTGTAAAAATATCATTATTATGGACATCTAAATTATTTTATGCACCTTGGGAGCGGACAAAAATGGAACAAACCATACCCTGGGACGGTAAGTTCCACTTTACCGTCCGCACCCTCGGTCTACAAAATAGGATATCAGCCTCGGGCGCAGTGGCGCCCTCAGCAGTAATATACTATTAGTATATTACAGTTTCTGAAAAATCCTCTGCTGTCAGGAATTGAACTTCTGTTCCTCAGGTTACTGGTCTCGTACGTTACCGCTGGGCTATATCACCTATAAGTCTACCATGTATAAAAGAGTTTCTTAAGTTATTCAATGGCAATTTTTGTGTGGCCCTTAAAAGCCCTTTGTTCAATTATTATAATTAAGGGCGATACATATTATCGCCCTAACCGTTTTTTACGACGATAACCATTACAAGCTCATTTTGTCACCTTGAAAGGGCACGATATATTTTCCTGTTAATAAACAAATAAGTTTTTTCTAATAGGAACTTTTAAGGGTCCTTTTTGGACTACTCTTACGGGTTTCATTTACTGCTACCCTTAAGAATACCTGAAAGGTAAGTTGGATAAATGACCGTAAAGGTTGCATAAGCAGGGCCCTGAAAGGGTCTAACATACCTTACCCTTTCTAAATATTTACTTATTTTTTTATTGAAGTTCTTTTAGGGTTCTGCGCAGAAATGCTTTTAAGGTCTGTATGTGTCGTTACCCTTATAGATCCCTGAAAGATGGGTTGTATAAATACGTGTAAAGGCGGTATGAATCAGGGCCCTGAAAGAACTTATTATAATTGACCTTTTTAAATATATACTTATCATCTAGAATGGCTCTTTAAAGGCCCTGCTCTGATTTACCTTTACAGGTTTTGTTTGTTGCAACCATTAAGGGACATTTAAAGATATATTTTATTATTGCCCAGAAAGGTAATATATCCGGGCCCTAAAAGGGCCGAATATATTCGACCTTTTCAAAATAGTAACTTATTTTCTAAATAGCTAAGCTATAAGTAACTAAGTTTCTAAACCCTTCAAGAGCACTGATCTGATTTACCTTTACAGGCTTTGTTTATTGCAACCATTTAGGGACCCTTAAAAGTGTATTGTATTATTGCCCAGAAAGAATGCAAGTTTGAGGCCCTGTAGGGGCTCGTAATGGCTATGTTGGTTATAAAATTAAGGTGGTATTAGTCATACCCTTAAAGGCCCCTAATGATATCATATGGTTCGCCAGAATCTTCTTCTTTTAGAAAACCTTGAATTTTTGAGTAATTTATAAAAAATAAAACACGAGGTATAAAGTTTCATAAACTTAGTATATTTTTTATTTTTTTTATATTCCCTTTTCATGTTACACAATCATTTTTATTTTACATTTTTTGTCCATATTTTTTACAGTGAAAATAATAATATACCGTTGGAGCATTAAAAAATATGTTAAATTTTTAATGTGACAGAATCTCTTATATATTTCTCATAAACGAATACAGAGATAAAAGCAAATTATAATCACTTGAATTCGCCTTTTTTGCATGATCGATTTCGGAAATGCCATTTTGTTAATAACCTACAATGCGCATAAAACGTGCGCAGTAAACAAATTCATTTGATATTGTGTTCAAATGTTCTCTGTCGCAATTTTTTTTTTTTTTTTTTTTTTTTTTT
>JABFPJ010000577.1:0-37746 GCA_022817425.1 Gryon sp. ZL-2020 | reverse complement strand
GGTAAAGTACGAGACTAGTAACCTGAAGGACCGAAGTTCAATTCTCATCAGAAAATTTAAAAAAATATAATTTACAATTTTAACAAGTAAAAAATTAATAGTAATATTAATTTGATACAGAAAAAAACAAATACGAACTAAAAATAGAATATATTTATTTTGTATTAATGAAAATTAATTGCAAAAAACCACTGGCAGTCAGTACTGGACCAGTACAAACACAGTACTAATTGTCAGCCGTTGATATCTGTGAAGTGCCAGAGTATATTGGTGTTTCATCCCAGTGCTGGCTCGTACTCCATTTACAACGCTCACCCAATGGTGACTAGTAAAGTGCCAGTGCTCAGCCATTCGACAATTTCTATTTGGGAAGTTATTTCTGACTTTTCCAATAAGTGAATATTCACTTTTTCAGTGAACAAGAACTATAACTTTTCAAAAAAGTGAATATGCACCCAAAAAAAGTGAATTCTCACTTTTTCAAATTTAGAGAGTACTAAATCATAACTCGCATACAGTTATTATATTCGTCGCGTAGATTGGTTGGTGTGTGTGTGTGTATTTGACATAGCCGGCGTCATCTTCGTCATCATCCCCCTCGACTACGTGTTTCGCGTAATCGTTGTGGAGCGAGTCTGCGCGCTGAAGGGGTGCGTACGTGGGGCGGCTCCTGCTGTCTGCGCGACGGTCTGGCTTTACAGACCGGTGGCCACACAAATGGCGCCTCGAATTGTGCGAGCCTTTTTTTACGGATTCAACCAGGACCTTTAGAGAAGAGCCCACATTTTGTGTCCAAGTTTTAGAGTTAGGCCGACGAACATTCGGCACGTCCGAACATCCATCCAACGCAGTTTCAACAACGATGGTGACCGACAACACCAGCCAGGTAGTAGCCGTAGTTTTCGCGTTCACGTCCAAATATAAAATCCCACTCGCTTGTGTACCGGCGCGCAGCCACGTCGCAAAAACGAACGACCCTTTGGTCGCTTCATCGAGCATCAAATCTTCATTGCTCTTCCGCAGCAATGACCATCTCTTCCGCAAGCTCACCTTTAATACATCTTCTTTAATCTGATCATTGCTATATATAAATCTAGTTAGCGAAGCTAATTACAAAACAATTAATGTATTATTTTGCAACAAAAGGTTACTATGCTATTGGAATGCAATTGTTTATAATATCATTTTTGTTACGTTGCTTTTCGTTTATCACATCTTTGCATTTTGGAGCTTACGAGAATGCACAATTTGTGGATGGGTGGGTGGGTTGAAAGATGTTTGTAAATCGTTGGGTGTAAGCGCACCTTTTGTCATGGCAAGCGAAAAGATAAGCTGTCAATTAATGATAACTCGCGGTCCCGGCTTGTTTGTCGTGAGTTTTGTCTTGGCGAAAGCAGTCTCTTTTCGAGGGGTTGACCAGCAAAGAGTTAAGAGGTGTGGTTGGGTTTTCGATGCTTAGGGCTGGAGCGGTTTTTTTCTTTTCTTTTTCTTCTTCTTCTTCTTTTTTATTCGCCTCTCTTGAGCTTTGTTTTTCAAAAGTAAGCCCCACTCTTGGCTATAATTGGAATCATGCATTCGAATGGGAATCGATAATCTCAGTTTTATTATCTTGGAAAAGAGGTCTAGGGTGATTTTGTAATCAGTCTATATCGTACAGCAGTGCTGTGCAGACACACATAAGAGTGTTCCCATATCAATCAATGAAAAACGATTGTAAATTCTGCCGTATTTTGGCATTTCAATCCTGAAATTGAAATTGAATACAATTGAACAAGATTATTGAACTTTGTTTTACTTGAGTTAGGATGATTTCAAGTTCATTTTTGTGTTATAGTTTTAAAAACGATTGAAGATGATTAGAAATATGTTTTTGAAAAACATTGAAATTCAATGAACTTAAATTCTAGTGAATATAATTTGATTCTGTCGTTTTCCATTTACTCAGTTATTCAATTTATTTTGCATTGACTTGTAACAGTGACTTTTAACAAGTTGCCGCGAAATTAGATGGAAACATGGGAAAACGTGTGGTTAGATGATACAAAATTAAATTCTGAATGTTACTTTTCTTAAGTTTGTGATTTTAAACTTTGAACTTTCGTTAACTTTTTTAAATTAGTCAGTTAGTTGGCATTGTATAATATGTTTAAATAATAAGTTGTCCTGTTTTCTTTCAAGGCCGATGATACCACAGCGTTTTTACGCGCCGCCCGCTCTGGAGACCTCGAACGAGTGATCGAATATTTGGACACGAACTTAGACATAAATACAGCTAATTCGGTAAATCAATTCATTTGTTATTAGTCTTTTAATTCTTTATCTTTATTGAAATGCTTATTACCACTGAATTATAAAAGATGAGTAAAGGTGCTAAGGAAAAGTGTTTTGCTGCTGAAAAAAATGCAAATGTCAGAGATATATGCACTTTTTAATGATTAACTGTCAGTATTCATATAACAAAATAAGCGACAGCAATGAATTATGATTGATAAGTCGATTTGAGTTTATTGAGTTAATTGAACAAAGCAATGGGAAAATTTTTATTTGGAAAATTATTTAAAAATTGATTTAATTTCAACTTTGTTTTTGGTGTTACAACTGGTCTACGAGGCTGTCCATAAATTACGTAAGGCATTTTTCAGCCAAACTTTATACTCCCTACCCCCATGTAAGATTTGGTAATATTTGTTGAGTCCCCTACGTACCCCCTGAAATTCTTAAATAAAATCAAAAGCAAACCATAAAATAGTTTATTATTTAAATAAACTATTTTATTAATAATTTAATACATATATTTATATGTCACATTTTAAAATAAATAAGACATTAATAAACTTTTGATTTAATTAATTAACTCAAAAGTTACAATTAATCTCTGTAAACAAAAAAATATTTATAACTGAGTCGTTGTTTCTAATGTTTCTAATGCAAATCCTCTGAATTCTAAGGATTTCGTAACCATTCGTTAATAGACGTGACAATTGGAACTGAATCTGTACTGGTTATTTGACTGAAAAAAATTATATTATATATATATAATTATATATATATATATAACTAATATATAGTTATATATATATAACTTAATTATATTACGTAAGTATTAATAAACAACCCTCGCCCTATGTAAGAAACAAGAAGATTTTTGAATACCCTACCACCCTGCCTCTGTAGCCTTACGTAATTTATGGACGGCCCCTAGCTTAATATTGTATAACTTAACTTATTGTATTTCTGAATTAAATAGAATGGTTTAAACGCACTACATTTGGCTTCAAAAGACGGTCATGTGGAGATAGTAACGGAATTATTGAAAAGAGGTGCCAAAGTTGATGCAGCTACAAAGAAAGGCAACACTGCATTGCACATAGCATCTCTGGGTAAATATCATGAACACATTTAATATTTTAATAAGCATTGTAACTTAAGTTGATCTGAATCTTAATATTCACCAAACAATATATTACTTCTTCTCACACGTGTATCGAAAACACATCTTTTCTTCCCTCAAAAGTGGGCCGGAAATGGCACTTTCTCTCCCTCGGCAGGTAAAGTATACATATATATATATACTAGCTGAAGACCGTGTATGAGTCCTGAATAAATTCCTATTTAAGTATATATATTTACATATTTACATAAACAATTTAAAATTTTTCAAACTTTGAATGATAGTAAAAAAGTTCATGTATTGTCCATATATAAAACATATAATTAACAATACAATATTCAAGAAATCATACAATGACAATATATTGACGATATGTGAACTACATAGGGACTATATATGGGCCATATATGGACTATATATGGACCATATATGAACTATATATAGACTGTATATGGACTATATATGGACCATATATGGACTATATATGGATCATATATAGACCATATATGGAACTATATATGGAATATATATGAATTATTATATACTGTACATTTGACCAGAGCGAAGCAGGCTGACGATAAAAATCTCAGTAACGAAAATTTACTTTCCCTCCCTAGAGAGAGAAAGTACCACTTTTATCTCACTTTTCGGGGAAGAAAAAACCTTTTCGATGTACTTGTATAAGAAAAAATATCGTCCACCTACCAAACCTTACATTCGTCTGGAATCGGCAACTTTTCTCCCTAGTCGCGGAATATATTTCATTATGCAATATAAAATATTACGACAGTTTTAATTAAATGTATAATTATATATTAAATAAATTCAAAGAGGTTAATTATGTAAATTGAAAGAACTCGTATATAACTATATTATAAAATACATACACTTTACTGATTATTTATTAATTATGCACACTAAAAATAAGTCACTTTTCCATCAATGCCTCAATAAAATTGTTTAATCTTAAATTAACTGATATTGGATTTTTATTGCAGCGTCATTTTTGCTTTGAATAATTTGCTTTGAATAAATTTTAATTTTATCTTTGCAAACCAATACGATCGAACAAAATATCAAACAAATGTTAATTCTTTATCTGATCGATTCTAATATGAATGATATTTGTCTTTTTGTATGATCGCAAATTTTAGTTATTTAATAGTATTATATGGACAGATCTGTCGATATATATTTTATAAGTAAAATAATTGATATTTAGAAAAGAATTAAATCAGATTAACATTTAATTATAATTGCATATAAGCATTATGTCATAAGTTGTCTACAATTATTTATTTATAATAATTGATTGATGGAAATGTATATTTTTGTTTCAGCCGGACAAACGGAAATAGTGAATATTCTTATTCAGTATGGCGCAGCGGTTAATATTCAGTCGCAAAATGGATTTACACCATTGTACATGGCTGCGCAAGAAAATCATGACCATGTTGTTAAGCTACTTCTTAATAATGGGGCAAACCAGAGTCTCGCGACAGAAGTATATTTTCATCTGAATATTATTTAATATCGATCATTATACTTTGATTATTCATAATTTAAAATTGAATTATCAAATGTAATGAAGAACAATCCATATAATTTATATCATACCCTATATATTTTATTAGCATTTTTATTTTGATGAAAACCATTTTTTCCATTGTTGCAATTTGCAATGTAAATATGTTTATCCGATAAATGCAAGATCAATTGATTTCCAATAAGCACGTTACAGTTTATGCTTTTTATATTTTATAAATAAACATGCTCTACTTTTATTCCATAAAATAATTATTTATAGATCTATTTCAATTAATTAAATATAACTAATTCTAATTTAATATAATGAGTTTTGGAATTAATTTGATGCAATGTATTAAGTAATTGCAATTATTTTATTACAGGATGGTTTCACCCCTCTTGCTGTGGCTATGCAGCAAGGCCACGATAAAGTAGTTAGTGTTCTTCTCGAAAACGACTCGAAAGGGAAAGTTAGACTTCCAGCGTTACACATTGCGGCTAGAAAAGATGACTGTAAAGCCGCGGACTTACTTTTACAAGTAAACAATTATGATACATTTTAAATCTACATGCATTACGAGGATGTCAAAGTCGTTTATCTCTATCTTATTCACTCCTACTACAAGTCCAATCTATTTATCTTTCTTGCACTTATAGTAAAAAACTAAACACCTTTGACATCCTCTTAAGACATTTGCAATACAATTTAATTTTAATATATATATATATATATATGTATATATATCTCACAGAACGATCATAAACCCGATGTAACATCGAAAAGTGGATTCACACCACTTCACATTGCTGCTCATTATGGAAACGAAGAGATCGCCCGCTTACTCATTAAAAGGGGCGCCGATGTGAATTATCTAGCCAAGGTATACCATCCTCTGATATTAATTATTCATTTATATTTTAATTAAACAAAAGAACCAAATACGTGTATATAACATTTTGTACAATTTCTGTAGCATAACATAAGTCCACTTCATGTCGCTGCAAAGTGGGGAAAAAATAATCTAGTCAAAATACTATTAGAGAATTCTGCAATAATAGACGCAAAAACACGAGATGGTTTGACGCCTTTACATTGTGCTGCGAGATCTGGCCACGAACAAGTTATAACCACTTTATTAGAACATTCTGCACCTATCAGTGCAAGAACAAAGGTAACCCAAGTTTAATAAACTTTATCATTACAGCAATTAGTTTTTTTTATACTTTAATTGAGCCATACATTTGATGCGAAGAACGTTGAAGCATGTTGAATTAAAACATTTGTTAATTAAAAAAGATATCGAATTCAATGGAAAATTGGTTTCTTTTATAGAATGGCTTGGCACCATTGCACATGGCCTCGCAAGGGGATCACGTGGGAGCCGCGAGAGCGTTGCTTTATCATCGTGCTCCCGTGGACGAGGTTACGATCGATTATTTGACTTCTCTTCACGTAGCCGCTCACTGCGGCCACGTGAGGGTTGCCAAGTTACTTCTGGACAGAAAAGCCGATCCTAATGCACGCGCTCTAAACGGCTTCACGCCGTTGCATATTGCGTGCAAAAAAAATCGCATCAAAGTGGTGGAGTTGTTACTGAAGCACGGTGCTTCGATCGAATCCACGACCGAGGTAACTCGATGAGTTAATTAATACAATTCTTAAGCAGGGCTTATTTCTAACGCAAAGTGTAATTCAATTAATTTCAAGCTGGTAATAGAATATTCTATCAGATAAAATCAATTATTACAAACAATAGTTGATTTAATCAAAGAAACTTATATAATGAACAGAAATGAATAGTTCGAGTCAATTAGTTTAAAGAAATTGAACACTTTTCTATTTGTTGATTTGCATTTTTGTTTATATTTTATTGAATTGAACTTTGTTATAGTCGGGCTTGACTCCACTGCACGTGGCCAGTTTTATGGGATGCATGAATATTGTGATATTCCTACTGCAGCACGAAGCCAATCCAGATGTGCCAACAGTTAGGGGCGAAACACCTTTGCATTTGGCAGCGAGGGCTAATCAAACTGATATTATACGGATTTTATTAAGAAATGGAGCTAAAGTTGACGCTCGTGCAAGAGTTAGTTTCTTTCTTCTTATTACATTTTAATTTTGAGAAACTCTGTTTTACTTTGGCTAAAGTTAGAAGATCCTTCTAAATTGATACATCATTTATCGATGATTATTTTAAATGCAGCTTTTTTTTGTTTAATTGTTTATTATTTTGTATTATATATATTACATTGATTATAAAGAGTTGGTTTGATTAAACAGATTTGTTGATTGTATTGCAGGAACTTCAAACGCCACTGCATATCGCAGCGCGATTAGGAAATGTCGACATTGTGATGTTGCTATTGCAACACGGTGCTGCTGTCGATACAGCCACAAAGGACATGTACACGGCTCTTCATGTTGCAGCGAAGGAAGGGCAGGAAGAGGTAATGTACAAAGAATTCGAAAAGATCGCTGACTACATCAACGCGGAAAATTCTAAGTACTTATACTGGACTCGACGTCGCGAATATTTCATCTGAATTTTCTTACTTGTTACTTGTATGACAATAATTATATTCGCATCGTTTGATTTCAGTTTGTTGTTTCATTTATGTACATTTTTCTTTTATATTTTATTGATTAATAAAATATACTATAATTTTACCAAACGCCATTTGGTTTCTTCTGTTTTGTTTATCCTCATTTTTATGTTAATCTTCGTTCATATACAGTTATTGTAATTTATACCATTTATTCATTATTTTTTAATTTTTTTTTCAATTAGAGGATTTTTAATTTCAAATATCAATTGTAGTATTTCTTTTCTTTTTGCTTATTTCGTTTCTTTTTGTTCGATAAACATTTCTAGGTAACACATTTTATGCAACATTCATATTCATTACAGTCTTATTTTTGCGAATTCACTTCACAAAGCATCATTATGTGAAAAGAAAACGAAAAACAGAATGCAATATTGCGTAAAAGAAATGGTTACGACCATATCGAGTAAAGTTTGTTGATGACTTTAATATATTGTCTTCTATTTTAATCGAGTCCTTCAGGTAAGATCATATACACTCGATAGCACAATTTTTTTGCTGCTGAACAAAAGTTGATAATACTTTATATGCTTCTTAATATGAATATTATGTACAAATGATTAATATTTTATATTAACACAAATTTGTTGAAAATATTGCATGACGTCTAAGCGATACTACATTTTCTATTAACTTATCAAGCATGTCCATTAATATCATTATTTTTATCATACTAACAAGTCATCTTTATCTTTTTGCGTTTACTTTACTTATTGTATTTTTCTTACATTTAGAATCAAATTTTAATTAATCTGACGTCTTTTTTATATAGGTCGCAGCAATTCTCCTCGACAATAATGCATCGATAAATGCTACAACAACCAATGGGTTTACCCCACTGCATTTTGCAGCGAAATATGGTAATATGAATGTAGCAAAGCTTCTTTTACAAAAGGATAGTAAGCTAGAAGCTCAAGATAAGGTAGGTTCGCTAGATTCACTAGTATTTAGAAATTATTAGTAAGTAATTTTCATCAAAAAATTGTTCAAATTGATTCAATCATTTTTATAGTTTGAACATTTATGTTAATTCATATGTAGTACAGTGCATATGTATATATATAAGAGTATAGAAAGCACTTGAAAAATACATTCTCCAAATGCATCTAAATAAAATGCAATTGAATGTTTCTAAAATTAAATTCAATAAGCAAAATATTAACTTGTTATACAAATGCTATCATTTAAAATTTGTTTTGAAAAATTTGTTTAAATTTGAAAGATTAAATATTGAAAAATAAATTGTTTATTTAAACCATGAAAGATAGTCAAGATTATTAGATTTATTATAAAGTCCAATTTTTCATTTAAGTAATGATTATTTTGACTGAATAATATATGCATGAAAATTAAATTTTCATTGCACATGTTAACAATTATTATAGTAATTGTATATATATGATAATTGTAACCACGAATTATTTAATAGAACATGTTTGTAAATAATAATGCAATGTACTTGTCTTTTCAGTATGGTATTACTCCATTACATTTAGCATGTCATTACAATCATCCGAATGTAGCACAATTATTATTAGAAAAAGGAGCATCGCCTCATACGAAATCACAGAATTGTTTCACACCATTGCATATTGTGGCTCGAAAAAATCAGGTTTGTATAATGTTTTCCAGTGGAAAATAAAATGCAGTTTTCTTTCGCTCAATTTTCTAGTAAAATGTTAAAAATGTTTGTTGACCATAAATATTAATATTTTTCATTTTATTTTTGGACTTGATTTTTAATGTGGTTGAATAATTATAATTACATTGTTTAGATGGACATAGCTTCGACCTTATTGGAGCATGGTGCTAATCCAAATGTGCAGTCGCGCGCTGGTTTTACACCATTGCATTTAAGTGCACAAAGAGGTCATTACGATATGACGAATTTGTTAATTGAACATGGAGCGGATGTTAATAAGCAGGCCTCGGTAAATTCTCTATAAGCGTCATTCCTTCATTCATTTAAAACCTACAGCAATTAATATATAAAGAAATGGAACATACTATAAGAAATAAATAATAATCTAATAAAAAAAAAGAAACAAATTTAACCATGAAACATAGTGAAATATGTATTCTGGTTTTTTAACTTTTCGAAATTACGATTAATTCTAGTAAATATTCATATTAATTGTTGTAAGTGTGTTTAAATATGTGCAATCTACAAAGAAGATCTAAAAAAATATAATTATTTTTTGTTTAACAGAATGGCTTGTCTCCTCTTCATTTATGTGCTCAAGAAGATTTCACAAAAGTGGCATCAGTTCTGGTGAAATATGGAGCCAACGTCGAGAGCAAAACCGTGACAGATTACCGGCCCATTCATGTTGCTGCACATTTTGGTAACTTGTCCATGATACGGTTTTTATTGAAGCATAACGCTGATGTCAATGTAAAAACGACACAAAATTATACACCGTTGCATCAAGCGGCACAACAAGGCCATGCCCATGTTGTTTCTGCTTTAATTGAAGCAAACGCTTGGCACAGAGCCCGCACGAATGTGAGTAATCTTGCGTCTCAATATTTTTATACTTTGTCAAAAAATGTATAATTATTCAATTAAATATGAATAATTCAGACAAAGTTACCATGTTTTAACTAAATTTGTGTTTTAATCTTGCGTATTTGATCTTAATTGCTATTCAAATTTCTGATATCTTTGAATAATGTCGTTCATTTTTATAATTTGCAGGATGGTTTAACTGCGCTAAATATTGTTCAAAAATTGGGATACATTTCTGTGATGGAAGTTCTGAAAGGTCTTCCTTACGATGGTATTACGCCGGATAATAAAAATTGGGAAGAAAAGTATAAAGTTATCGCTCCAGAGAGTCTGCAGGAAACAAGTCTTATGTCCGACTCGGAAGATGAAGGAGGTAAATGTTTTTGCGAAAAGTTAATCAATGAAAATCGTACATTCAAAAGTAACGCAGTATGAAATAATTTAATAATTTTAGTACTGTTTCTTGTACTTTTATTCTTAAGTTTCGATACATTTAAAGATCAAGTGATAAAGAAAATATTTAGTTTTTAGTTTGAACTA
The DNA here is from genome assembly GCA_022817425.1 of Gryon sp. ZL-2020. Lineage (NCBI taxonomy): Eukaryota > Metazoa > Arthropoda > Insecta > Hymenoptera > Scelionidae > Gryon > Gryon sp. ZL-2020. Next base: position 27,172 of record JABFPJ010000577.1, on the reverse strand, counting down.
TTTAATATAATCTAAATTAGATTTTAAGTGATTTTGGTTATAGTAACTCAATTCCCGTGTTAAAGTTTCCTAATAATTCCAAATAAATGTTGCACAATTCCTAATACACATACAAACCATGTATATGCATGTATACGAATGCTTAAATGTGTGTATTGGGAAATTTGAAACATTTATTAGGAATTGTTTGGAACTTTTAATTCGGGTTAATACACAAAGTGTAAAAATAATTGTATTATCGTTGATGAAAAGAAACAATTATATTAAATCAATATCTGATTCTCTAATAAAGCAACTAAACTAATAATGTAATAATGGCATTGCAATTAGGTTCAGAAGCTCTGATAAGCGAGCAACCCTATCAATACTTAACGTTGGATCTAATGAAAAGTTTGCAAGATGACTCACTTCCAATAGATGTAACCGGAGACGATCCGACGCATAAACAACAACGTAAGCAATTTCAACTGAAAGACTGTTGTTGAATTACAAGAGCACACAATAATTTATCGATCGCTAATATTTGCATTAAATATGAATTTCAGTTCTAAAACAAGAGAAACACGAATTCATACAAAGCAGCAATTATTGTTTCGCGGAGAATTTTGACAGTCATGATTCATCTAGTTCTGGGTATGACTTTGATTTTAATCTGTACTTTTGTTTGCTTCAAGCTTCGTAAATTAATGCTTCACTCTATCGTTTGTTACAGACTGCAATACAGACCGTACGTATTTTGTCTATTAACCGCACGAATGTATAACTTTAGAAAGTACATTTTTTATTGTAGAAACAATAAAAAATGCGATAATTATGTCTTTTTAACGTGTTTATTAATGTTGAATGAAATTTGACTATAGATTCTTAGTGAGTTTCCTCGTTGATGCTAGAGGTGGAGCGATGAAAGGATGCCGACATAGCGGCATACGTATTGTTGTGCCACCTCGACGAGCCCCAATGCCAATTCGTATAACATGTAAATTGGTGAAGCCTAACAAAGTACCGAATCCACCACCGCAAATGGACGGTGAAGCATTAGCGACTCGAATTGTTGAAATGGGACCTGTAGGAGTGTCATTCTTGGGGTTCGTTCAAGCTTTTAACACTTAGATTTAAACTCATTTAAAAGTCAACATCAACAATGATTCATCTATATTAAGACTTTACTATTTTATACTACTTCTTTTCTTTTATAACAATAATATCTCTAATAGAAATATTGTACATTTTAATGGCGAAAGTAACAGTGCGTTTTGGAGCATCTTTATCCCTAGTAGATCTTTTTAAATTTCTAGTAGAGATATACTAATAGCACTCATTAAATATAAATATTATCTGTTATTAACATTACACTTGAATTATTTTAGACCTGTTTTAATTGATATACCCCATTCGGCATCTGTTTCTGGCAAAGAAAGGGAGATAATTATAATGAGAAGTGATAATGGCGAAACCTGGAAAGAGCACGACAACTCCGCAGATAATGATGATAATTTAATGAACTCTCCTTATGGTTTGTTTTCATTATAACTAAAATATTATTCTGGATACAAAGTTAAACAGTTAAATTACACTTAAAAGTCTTAACAAAGATCATTCTTCTAAATGACATAATTATCATTTTAAGTATATTCTTCAAATCAAAATATAATTTGTTTCCATGATTGAAAGATATTTTGTATGCCAATGTAAATAAATGATATGTGTGTGCACATACTTAAACAAATCTAATGATATGAAATAATGTGTTGCTTTCAGATTCACAGATGAGTGCATCGCACACAGATCGAATAACTCGCATTGTAACGACCGAGTTGCCGCAGTATTTCGCCGTGATAACGCGAATACGTCAAGAGGTGCATGTAATTGGTGCTGAAGGTGGTATTTTAATATCAAGCGTTGCTGAGCATGTGCAGGCGGTATTTCCACCCGGCGCTTTAACGAAGAAAATCAAAGTTGGATTACAAGTAAATAATCGCGACAAAAAGCAATCCACTATTAATGTGCAAAGACGTTCAAGAAACGTGGGATCTTTTGTGAGGAACATACTAAGACGCATTTTCCCTTAGGCACACGTTATTCCAACGGAGCTAACAGCGAAATTGCTTGGCAATTGTGTGGCTGTTTCTCCCGTAGTGACGATCGAACCACGTAGACGAAAGTTCCACAAACCTATCACGATTACTATGCCTGTGCCACAAGCTGCGAACAAAGGGACGATCAATCAATACGCCGGTGAAACGCCTACTTTGCGTTTGTTGTATAGTATAGCAGGTAAAATTTATTTTTCTTGCATTGTATAAAGTTTTTCTCAATGAATAACTGTAACAGTTGTTCGAGACAATTATCAAACTGAAGAAATTCAAGTACAAATTAGGGAATGACACAAATGATCATCGTGCCATTCAGTCCTGGCATTTATTATGGCATTTAAAAAAACAAAACATAAGTATTTATTTTAACAATTAAACACGGGGGACCTATAATACAGTACAATGAGTCAGATAGTAGAAGACAATGTAATTAATGAAATAAAGAAAAGCTTATAAAGTAGGTGTTTGATCAAGAATGGGTAATGCATTGTCTTAGCACGAGCCTAGTTATCGTGACAAGTTTGTACCATTTATCGTGATTGTAACAAAACAAAATCATATATTATGAACTGTAATGTAGCTGTTAGATGCAGGTGAATCTAATGTAAATGATTCTATTTGATTGTATTCCAATTAATGTAATAATAAACAATAGAAATCATGGATTCAGTGTTAATATTACATGAACCTTTTATATTATTGTAGTAGAGATTCTAAGTTTTCAATTTTAGGCTATTTTAGCAAGAAAAAAAGTTAACCAAACGTAGATTAGTATAGTCAAAGTATTTTATATACTTTGATTCAAATATAAGAAAAAAGAAACAATAATATAAAAAAATAGTATTTCATAAATATGTTAATATTATATGTGTAGAATATATATAAAAACGATATATGTTGCTTATGAAACATCTAATTAAATTAAATTTCAATTCCTCACTTGTATGTAAATGTAAATATTCATCAAATGAAATGAATATTCAAGCTTTAAAATAATTCAGATTGGATAATGATTTGAGACAGAAGTAAGCTTGATTACATTTTAATAGTTCTAATTGTTTATGTAAATATGATTATTTATTTAAAATGTATTAAACATGAATTATATTAATGAGATCAGATTTGTAAATGTACCATTTGATTAATTGTTTTTTTTTAATGTAAAACATTGCTTACACTTTAACAAATTATGTTCAAATGCATGATTTTGTGGCTATTATCCATTTCCGTTACATCATTAACATTTTTTAATTTTTAATCCCGATTGTTATAATGTTTTGTACTTAATTATTCCATTATTTTATGAATTATGTATTAAGTAATAAATACTAACATATACTTATTACGTAGTACTAGCTAGTAATTCATATAATATCTTAGTCTAATACTTTTATCAATAACAAAACTTAAACATTCATAAAGCATATATCGTAAATTAAAATAAATATTTGTTAATTTTTTTAAATCAATTCATTTAACAAATTATTTATAATTGAATAATATAAACGCATTTTTTTGTGTTTTTTGAATTTATGCTAAATTTCATACCTTTATAAACGCGTGACCTAGTTACTATATTGATTGCTAACTTGTACATACTATGATTTTTGTATCAATATTTATAGAATATTTACAAATAGTTTGTTCAATTTTTATATTCTTTTCTATTTGTTATTCTGCTTTTTAACAAAATGTTTATATATAAAAATATGTAAATTTGCACAAACAAACTATTCATTGGGATACAATCATTTATAAGCAAAATATTTATCTCGAAAAACAATATTTAAATGAATTTGAAATATATTATTCATTTCGATTGTTTCTTACACAATATATATGTTTAAATTTTATTGTTGTGTATTTAATGTTTAATTTAACAGCATGAGTGTTTAATTCATATAACAATATTTTCTCCAATTGTTTGTTCATTATATATAGGTATTTGAAACTCAGTTTGAAACTTGTATGTATATGTATATAATATACATAAAAAATATAATTTTGCAATGTCTTTACATTAAACTGAATATGAAGAGTATTTTGTGATTATAACGTTACTGCTGTCGTTACATCACGATAATAGGTACATCTCTTTTACTCAAAAATCATATACGCACTTGCTTATAATTTGCCTTTAGGTGGAACAAGTGAAGCCCAATGGGAAGATGTTACTGGGTCAACACCCTTGACATTTATGAACGATCGAATATCATTTACAACGACTGTTTCTGCAAGGTTCTTACTGATGGATTGCCGAAACATTAGTGAAGTGCCAAAAATGGCCACTGAACTTTACAAAGAATCATTATTTGTGCCATTTGTTACTAAGTAAGTTTAAGTTCTTTTTAAGAAATGCATATACTTTTGATTCACAATTTCTTGAATATATTTTAAATTACAAAATATATTAATATATATTTATTTTTACAATAAGCATAATTCAAGATGTGATTTTAATGAAAAACTTTGCTCTAATTTTTGTTTTTAGTTTCATTATATATTCGAAGAGGGTAGACATTGTTGAGGCAATGTTACGTATCTTATGTATGACAGATGGCAAAGATGGCATTCATACACTCGAAAAGCAAGAAAGATTCAAAGAGATTGTTAAAAGCCGTGATGTAGAAGTAAGTTAATAAATATTACAAATATTCAACAGTTTAAGCATATTGTAAACAACAAGTTAATCTTGTATCTGAGGAAGCTTATTTACTAATCGAGATTCAACGTTATCCTATTTAAAAGTCTTCCGTTTTTCTTTCTTTTATTACAATGTAGGTCCTCGATGGAAAAGAACTGTACATTGAATTTAGTGGAAATCTTGTTCCTGTGACTAAGTCTGGTTCCCAATTAAAGTTCACGTTCAAGGCTTTCCGTCAAAATAGACTGTCTTTCCACGTGAAAGTAAAAGATCCTCTGCTTGATCCGGTCGCGAGGATGCTCTTCATGAGAGAACCTAAAGTAGCTAAAGGCGAGCCGGCTCAGCAACCAATTTGTGTATTAAATATCTTACTTCCAGAAGCCGTATGCAGTCGACAATCCAAAATCGAAGGTGAATATTAATCGATTGAGGAATTATAACAATAATATAATAAACTCTTAAATAAATGTAAATTTTTAGTGAACAATGTTTTCTCAAGATGAACAATATCTTTTGTTAAATAAGGAATGAAAATTATACGAAGATAAACAAATAAATAAAATCAAGTAGTTGTATTTTTGCAATTTAAAGAAGAAATATTTCAAAAGCTAAATAAACATATAAACAATATAATAAATTGAAAGTTGAAACAGTTAAATTTGTTGTTTTTATTCTAAAACAGAACTTAAGTCGGCTTTTATTAAAAGCAAAAGAGAATAATGCACATTAATAGAAGATTGTATACATATTGCAGGTGCTGAAGATTCAAACATAATAAGTCAGAAGATGGATCTTCTGAAGTCGAAGCAAAAGGAAGATAATGAGGAAAAACGAGACGAGCCAAAGTCGGCATCGCCCTCCGAAAAGAAATTCATAACAGATACTTTGCAAAAAGAACATTCAGGTATGTAAAATTTAAATGCATTCATTTATTAATTAGACAAAGTAAGGTGCAAAATGAAACAAAATTTCGAAAGCAGAAAAGAGAAATGCAAAAGTTGGAATAAATTAACAATTTGTTGAAATGAGTCAGTCAATGTAAGATAAAATGAAATCGATAAGAATGCAAAATTGGAAAAAGCAAATAGGAAATAGTCCGTCTGAATGGTTCAAGGAAAGCATATTTGTTAGTATCTCTATTTAAGGAGGCACGTTAATCCCCTTACGACTCGAGATGGCGTAAGGTTTCCCTAATTCAATTATGCTTAACGGTATCAACAAATTGTCGCAGGGCCACGCCAGACCTCGTAGTTAGTCACGAACAATTCGCCGAAGCACTGCTATGATTCTGGCGGTTCACGCACTTGCTCTCCTGAAATAACTCGATACAAAAAGGAAATGTGAGTTGAATAGAAAAAACAAAACAAAATAAACCAAAAACCACACACCAGAAGAAACATCAATCGTTAAAGTGCGCTTTGTTGTTAACCATCATCTAACCAATCCAAAAAAAATAATCATTAGCTTCCATTCATCGTCAATCATCTCATTATCAATTCTCAGTCACGTTACATCACGCAACGCTTATTTTTCTGATACTTGATTTTTGTTTTCACGCGACACAGTTAGACGCGATTTAAAATGGATTCCGCCACGGTTATCAAGTCCAACAACGACCTGGATAAGTTACAGGAGATACACTGTCAAGTAGGTTCCGGCCATAAGCAGATGTCGAGAACAAACACCGAGGACGGCTCAACCGGTACTAAGTCAAAGCGAAAAGCCAGGTCCACGAGACGTCGATTAAACGCCCTGATAAATAACACGTCCCTTCATTTCTCCGACACGGACTCCGAGGGTGAACTCATGCAGATAAACAATCCCCGAGCGGCCAGTCCACATCCCAATCCCGTGATATCGTTGACGGCCGACGGCGGCGACAAGACTTGCACACTCAATCTTAATGCCGATGAAACGTACAATCGCAGTAGAAGAAGCAGTTACGTGGACAATCTTACGGATGTTGATGAAATTTATGGCAGTGATACTGAGGGCGGCATCGAGATGAATAAGAAGGCGACAAATCTGTTCAATCTTAAGGTCGCTGATAAAAATCTACAAGCTGAAACGGACATGGAGGAGTGCTGGTCAAACGACGAAGATGAAGAACAGCAGATTGTTGTAAGTCCGCGTTCAGATATTCTTTGTGACTTTGCCGGCGAAACGGTGATGACGAAGGAAGGAAATGGTCCGTTCTCGGTTGAGGTGAGAAGCCGAATGTCGGTGGAAGAAGCATCAGTGCCAAAGACCAATACACCGGATATCGTTATAATGCCAACCACGGACAGCGAGGAGATGGAGGCGTCTGACGATGAGGAAGATCAAGAAGGTGCCTGTGGACAGGACTCGTTGGAGGAATTGGACATTTTGGCGGCATCGCAAATTGTCATGAAGAATATCAGCAAGATGGATCAAAATTTGCTGGGAGTCCGTGATAAAGAAGATGGCTTTAGTGATGGACATACTGATGTCGAAGATTTGGAGTAATTGAACGACAATTGAGTGCTCATGTTTCCTAATGAGTTATAATGAAAACGACGAGATGCTGATTAAGAGAAAAAAAGAGTCTGTCAAGAAAAAAGAAAATGAATTAGTTTTGTGCGTGGTGTGAATAATGGTGGAAACTGTGTTTTCCTTTTGCACCAAACTTTGTAAGCTTCGGTACATATTGTATTGTTATTCAAATCGTATGGTGATGACAAAATTGTTTGTGTAGGTGTAAGACCTCTAAACTTACTCATTGAAACTAAAATCATGTTCCTTTGAATTTAACAATGATAATAACTATAATAGACTTAATGCTTCAAAGAATATATACAATATGTTACTGAAGTATTGGTAATATATAATGATAAATAAAATGGTATATCATATTTTTTGAATTTTGTTATATATTTGTTATACACTTTAATCGCGAAAGAAGTTATATTATTGACTTTACAGTATCATTCAAAATGAAAATAATTTAATAAAAAGTGATATTTGAAATACAATTATTAAATATTTATTAATAATTAAATTAATATATACAAAAAGGTATTATTCAAAGTAGAAGAAATCGTTTATAAAAACTTTTATGTGCTGTTGATTGCAGACAAAACTGCCGTCCTCAACATTATCATACACAACAATATAGAATTTTAATCATGTATAATGTGTCCATCTTATGAGACTTTATATTTACGTATAAAAATACAATTATTTACTTAAAATAGAGATATACAATTGCGAATACCTACTATTGTTATATGTTCAGTGAGAGAATATTTATTGTTGTTAATGTTACTGTTGTGCATAGAAATCTGAAATTGATCTATTAAATTAAGATATTATTCTCACCGCTTCTTGTTAAAATCTGAAATACACATTTCAACGTTCAAACAAATTGTAACTGACATCTGTATTGATTTGTTGTTTTAATAAAAGAAAGTAATGTGAGAATGCGGTTTTTTTGTTGTTCTAGATGCCGCTATCCACGAATTCCTTGCCCAAAAAGCGGCTTGTTCCTTAGAATCTGTAGATGCTAGTTATCCTACTAAAGTAAGTGGACAAGACGATACATCACCTAGCCTTGAAAATCAGACTTATTCGGAGAAGCGCAAATTTTGGGAGGACATTGCAAGAAAACGAGACAGCTATCAACGTTCTGAATCAGAAGTTTCAAGAACATCTCAACTGACTTATAATGAAAGTGATAGTGATTATTTGCAAAATGTCATCTCGGAGGATGAAACTGAAGCTATATCTGCTGAAATTAAATCGGAAATAGTAGAAGATGTAAATGTACCGGATATTTCGGAATGTTCTGTTGCAGAAAAGGCTCATTATTTCGAGGAACAGATTCAAAAGGAATTATCAACCATTAAGCAATTACCAAAAAAGTCGTCAATTTCTGACAGTATGAGTAAAAGCGCAGAAGAAGCAGAAATAAAAAAAGATGATCACATAAGTAAAGATAAGCGTAAGTCAAAGGAAGATGAATTTATTACAAAAGATGAAATTAAAGAGAAGAAAATAGAAAAGGAAATGAAACTTATGGAAAAAGATATTACGAAAGATATAGAATCAATCTTGGTGAAAGATATCAAAAAAGAAAAAGAAATTCGGCTTGAAAAGGATGTAGAACAAGGAATCAAGGACGTGAAAAGGGAAATACAACAGTTCGAAAAGAAAGTATTAGTGGATAAAAAAGACATTGTAAAAGAAATAAAGAAGGATACAAAAACAGAAGAAAAAGATATGAAAATAATACAAAAAGATGTAGATAAAGACATTCAACAAATTCATAAAGAAAAGAAAGAAGATGTTGAAAAAATGGACATTGGTGCGGAGAAAAAAGTAACATCCGAAGCAAAAGAACAAGTAATTGATGAAACTATTAAAATTAAACAAGAAATGAAAGATGAAAGTAAACGAAAGCAGGAAAAAGTAGAGGAAAAAGAGCAGGAAATACAAAAACAGAAGAAAATGGTAGACAAAGAAAAAGAGGTATCAGAATTAGAAAAGAAGGAAGTTGATGAAACTGTAGAAGAAGTCAAAAAAGTAGATCAGTTGAAAAAAGAAATAAAAGAAAAAGAAATGTCAATGATAGAGGAAATTAAAGGTGACAAAGTAATAAAAAGTGATGAAGTTGAAAAAACTGCTGTAATTTCAGAAAAGAAATTACAAAAACCAGTTAAAAGTGATCAGGAATTGGCAAAATCTGCTCAAGAAGTAATTGATATATCTATACAAAAAATGCAAAAAACAATGGAAGGCGAAATAGGCAAAATTATAAAAGAGGAAGAACAGATATTGCATGAGACTATCGCAGACGTTTCAAAATCACAAGAATTTGTTTCAAAAGTAAAAGAAACAAATGTTATGAAAGATGATTATGAATTGGAAGCCTTAAAATCTCAAGCAGAAAAAGAGATTGAAGAAATGTTTATAACAAAAATTGAAGAGAAGCGCCTATCTCAAATGAAATCTCAAGATCAGTCTCAAGAAAAACCTGATTCACCAAAAGTTGTAAAGAAAGAATTTGAGTCTCGAATTCCTATTTCTGCTTCAATGGCTGAAAAAGATAAGAAACATAGACAAGCAGAAAGTGAAGATGATCATTTGACAAAAAAAACGGATGTAAAATCAGAATTAGAGTCCCGTATTCCGAAACTTATCCCAACTTCAAGTAAAACATCAGTATCTAAGAAAACTACTGCAGAATCTAAATCTGATAAAATCCTTAAAGATTCAACAGAAAAAGATATTTTCGATTTGCCTAATTTACAAAAAGCTGAAAAGCTATTCGAAGAAAGTAATTTACTAGCAGGTACCTCTAATATAATATCTAAAGTTGATCGAACAGAATTAATAACACATGAAACAAAAGAAATAAAGTCTTCAGAGGTCTTAAAAGGACTGGATAAAACCGTTCTGCACGAAGAAAAAGAACATATTGTTAAAAAAAAGACTCAAACTTCTTCCATTACGAAACATTCACCCGAAGAAATTATAACAGAAACTGCAAGGCAAATCAAGGAATCAGATAAAATGACAACACAACAAATGGCTATAAATATAACAGATGATAAGCAGGTAATAGATGCAAAAGCTTCAGGAATAAGTTTACAAAATAAAGAAAATAAGATAGTTAAATTACAAGAAGATAAAGACAAAATTGTTATGAAAGAATCAGATTCAAGTCAAATTAAAGAGAAAACCGTTGATGTTTCTCTAAAGTTTGAAAAGGATTTGTTAGATAAAAAAGATATCGTAGATGCCAAGAAAATTTTTACCGAAGATAAAGATATATCAGGATTTATTAGAGAAAAAAGCGTTCAAGAAGCGTCGCGAGAAGAAAGCTCTGAATCTTCCACATCTAAAGTTAATTTAAAAGGTCGTCCTCAAACACTTATTCCGGAAAAAGTTTTAGATTGGAAAGATAGTTCATCAATAAATAGTTCAATAGATGAATTTGTTGAAGAAGAGCAAAAATTATTAATTGAAGAATCACGAGCTCGAGATATAGCAGAAACTCTTTTGCAATCAATTGAAAATGAAATTCAAAATAAATCTATTGAAGAGTTAAGAAAAGTTCACAGTCAAGAAATGCTAGAACAAATAGATGAAACTGCAGATTCTGAAAGTTTAGATGACAAATTAGCAGACAATTTAACCAAAAAGTTTGAACATATTATGCAAAAAGACTCTGGCGTACGTTCTTTGATACACAAACCTATACTCGAAAAAGAATCTAGAAGAGATAGTGCTAGTTTTAGCGAAGATATAACAAAAGACGAAGAATCATCGTTTAGTTATTTATCATCATCTCAAGCTCAATTACAAGACAGAGATATTACAATGAGTCCCAGTAGTATTTCTGAACATATTGAAGTGGAAGAGGCAGATATAACATCCCACGATGTTGAAAATGTTGCAAAAGCAATGAAATCTGATGTATCTGATAGAATAGTAACAGAAACTAGTAGTCAAAGCTATTATCCTGAAACAGAACATGAAATATATGAAACTCACAAATATGTTCCAAAAGAATATTCGGAAATATCTGGAGCTAAAGTTCTCGAAATTCTTGAGCCGGGAATTCAGTCTAGACAAGATTCAATGGACGTTCCATCATTAGAAATAGATGACATAAAATTATCTGAAAGAGTATCTCAGGACTTCGGAGTTAGCCGAAGTCAAGAAGCCAAAGATAGTGGTCACACGTCTTTTCATGAAAGCACAACTGTCGATTCTTTAGAAAAGATGTATGTTGATCGCGATATAACTATTAGTCCAAGCACAGTTTCTGAAGATACTAATCTTGATTATTCTTTAACGCGAGAGGAGCGTGCGTCTATTGGTTCGAAGAATAGAAAAGGAGATAGTTTTGAAATTGAAAGTCCACCAATGATATCACCAAGATTGAAAATTAAGGAACTTGAAATAAATCCGGTTGATTGGATGATTGGAGATGAAAAAATAGAGATTTCCGAAACATTGCAACCTTCGCAAGCATTTAACAAGGAACTTGAAGAATATGAATCTAGTCTTTTACAAAAGCAACAATCCAAAGAAGATAAAACAGATATTGCATGCAAACAAACAGATGATTTATATGAAACTAAAATTTCAGAAGAAGAAAAGACTGTAAGTGAGCAAAAATCTTCAATAACTGTGGTAAAAAGCAAATTCACAGTTATTCCAGTGACTGAACAGGACTTAGAAAAAGAATTGATAGAAAATAAGTTAGATATAAGTTGTCAAGAATTGGTTGCTACTTTGCAAAGAGAATATGACGCTAAAACTCCAACAAAAGAAGACCGATTAGATGATTTCCAAAAACTTGGAGATGATCAATTGACTGAGGAAGAAAAATCCGACGAAGAGTCAATAGATATAATGAAATCTGATTCACAAAGTCAGCCTGATAGTTTTGATGCAGTTATTCTTGTTGATGATGATGCGGAAAAGAAATCGCAGTCTTCCATACAAAGCATTCCACTCGATACAAGCAAAAGTCCAAAAGAAGAATTAATTGAAGCAGAAAGAAAAACCGAGCTTCAAAAGTTAGACTCAGATATTGAAGATGACAAAGTCTGTGAACCAAAAATAAGTCCAAAAAAGAAAAAAGATGAATCTTATACAGCTAAAATAAAGCTTGATGATCACAAAAGACTTGGAGAAAAATTGGAAAAGCGCGAAAAAGTTGGCCAATCTGACGTTAGTGCCTTTAAACTTACAACTGAAAATCTACAAAATGTCGATTTAAGTGCAAAATATGCTATAACCGTCCTAGATCAGGTGGTTAAAAAGGAAATTGCAGAAGTCAAAGAATCTTTAGAAGCAGCGAAACAAGATTTGATAGAAGAACTTAGTGAAAACAGTGAAACAGTATTACAAATCAAAGATTCTCCATCAGAGTTTCAATTTAAGTTACAACCAGAACCTATACCGAATGAATTACCATTTTTATACAAAGCTCCCTCAGTAGAACATGAAGCAGATCGTGATTCAGTAGCTTCTGGATCCCCAGTAGCAAAACCACGTAAACAAGATTCAAGGACAGAAAAAGTAAAGGACAGCGCTGAAGCAGATGTTGATGAAACGTTAAAGGTAAAATTATCAGACGAAATATCTGCAATACTTACTTCTACTGCCGATACTGAACCGCGTATAACCGTCCTCGAAGACGTAAGAGACGAAGAATCACCATTACCTATAAGTCGTTCAGGCTCTGACGCTGAAAATAAAGATGATAATATTGCTTTATTAACACCACAGCCAGCTCCCCGCAGAAGACACAGGCCACTTAAGTCTAGAAAACTGCATTCTGAAAGTGAAGCTGATGTTGGATCTAGTTCTGGCGAAAGTAGTCAATATCAATCTTGTGAATATGAAAGTGGAAGTAGACCAAGCTCTTCTGATGTCGAAGCTTTACAATCAACAGTACCATCAGGTACACTTTCAGAGTATGAAACAGCGTTGATGTCGGTAGATCATTCTTCTGATACTCGAGCGACATCTCAAGATTATCATACAGCAGTATCTTCTTTGAGTTCAAGAGAATCTATGAAATCATTAAATTCATTGAGTTCAGGTCATTTAGGAAGTATTGATAGCACAAGTGAATTATCAGAAACATTAGTAGCTTCAGATGCTGAAATGGAAAAGGAAGATGAAGAGAATCAAGAATTTGGCTTAGATGAAGAAGAAGTTGGAGAATATAAAGTAGAAGGAGAAAGTGAAGAGGGTATGTATGAATCTCAAGAAACGGAGATACCTTTTCGTATGAAACGATCTTCCGAAATGATTTTCCAACAAATAAGCGAAGATACGACGACATTAGAAGAACAGGTTAGTGAAGATGTGGAATCATATGAGTATAAACCTAGTGCAGTAAATGAAACAGAACAACAAGAATCTTCGGAAGTTTTAAAAGAATCTAAACCTTCTCAACAAGTATCCGATGCAAAACCAGACGAAGAAAAACATGCGGAAGAAACTAGTGAGTATTATTCAGCAACATTTACTCAGAGATCTGGCAGACAAAGTCCCACATTAGAATCGATTATATATGAACGTAAGCGCAGTATTTCAAATTTAGACGATGAAGGTTTTGATACTACATTTACTCCTTCAGGTTCATTAATTCAACAAGCAAGTATGTCCACATCTTCCGCATCTGGCATTTCAGCAGATACAATAGTGGATAAAGAAAAAGACAGACATTCACCGGATAGTGACTCTTTTGAGATAGTAGATAAGCCAGATATTATAGATGACTTTGTAGTTATTGAAGAAGTTGGTAAAGAAGCAGAAGAATGCGATGCTGAAGGAAAAAGTATCAGAATAAGAGCAAGTTCTTATTCTACTAGTAAAAATTATGATAGAGAGGTGGAAAAAATGTTAACAGCAACTAAAAAAGAGGAAGAAGCAATTGAAGAGACGTCTAATCAACGGTCTAGTAATAATGAATTATTTGAGTTAGAGTCAGAAGAAAGTCCACCTCAAGCTTCAAACGAAGATCAATATTCACAATCTTATTCAGATGAAGAGCAATATGATGGCAATAAGAAGTGGATAGAAATGCAATTTCAGAGTGATGCACGTATGTATGAAGTTGAATATGATAGGGGACCTTTAGAAGATATTAAAGAAGAGGAAATAACAGACTTCGAAGCAGGCAGTAGCCGATTCGGTAGTCTTGGTAGTCATAAAGAATCAATTGGAAGTGTTGGAAGTATGCGAGGAAGTTTTGGAAGCACACCAGATTATGAAACCTTAACGAAAAAGTATTTTATCAAACCAACTGATCATGATAATGTTTCTTTGAGCTCTCTTCAAGAATTTGAACATTTAGAGACTGCAATTGCAATGGAAAATTCTTCAAAAAAGCATAGTGGCTCTCAAGATTCATCAAGTGGAAATGGTAGTTTCCCTCGAAGATATGTAAGTAAATCTGGACATGGAGACGACATTTCTCTATCTTCACTTAAAGACTTCGAAGGGTTAGAAAAAGCTTGCAGAGAAGCTCATCTTATTGAATTAAAAGCTAGAGAAGAACAGGAATTGCTAGACCATGAGAGCCCAGAAAATAGGTACAAATTAGAAATGGCGCGTGTAAAAGCAGAATCAAGTAGTACAGTGGCGTCAGTAAATCCTAGCACTTCTGGTTCTGATGATTATGAAAAGAGAGTTAAGGAGATCGAAGAAATAATAAGAATCGCTCAAGCAAACGTAGAAAAGTTAGAAAGACAAGATGATACTCAAGAAGATATCTCTCAAATAGAAGAAGTTGAAAAAGCGGTTGCTACTACGTCGACAGAAGTAGAAGTTGCTCGACCTTCAACAGAATTGAATGTTATGGAAACAAGTACAGATTCATTAGAATTAGAAGATAATGGTAATCAAAATTATAATCCTATGTGTAGAAGTTCTGATTCACTGGAGTTGAAAACAACACTGGATTATCCATCATTGAGCTCGGATTCATTGAACAATATGCGAGACCCCAAAGAATCACAATTGGATTCAAGCGAAAGATACAATAATAGTAGACGTATCTCTTCTGATTCACTTGAGTTGCCTGAACCAGAAGTACACAGTCATTCTCAAGATATTGATTATGAAGGCAATATACCTCAAACTGATAGACAATTTGGAGAAACTGTTCGAGAACATTCATCTCAATCGAATGTGCCCAGGAGTACTGAACAAAAGCCTGATCGAAGTGGTTTATAAAAACCCAGTATTTAAGAGGTGAGTTACTTAAATAAACAACTAAATAAGTTAAATCATGAAAAGTTCAATCAAAAAATAGTTTTAAAAGGTTTAATACTGCATAAATATCCCAATAAAAAATTGATGACTCGTAAACGACTCGTCGACGAGTCGTTTTCGAGTCGTTTACGAGTCGTCAATTTTTTATTGGGATTCTTGTATTTTATAGTTTTGTAAACTTTTTCAAATTAATAGAACAGTTAAGTTTTTAGTATTTTTAAACATTTTAATTGATTTTCATTTTATTTCGATTAATTATTGAAGTAAATTTCCATCTTGGAAAATACATACATTATTAAAATAATAAATATCAAGATCTATGTATTTTTCTGATTTCAAATTCTTTTAACAATCATTACTATAGTAATAGAATAACTATTAAAAATTTTCATGGATTATGCTGCCTGTAGTAAAATGCACTCACCTTTTCGAAGAGAAACTGGACTTTGTTTATATATTCCTGTAACATATAAAAGATTATCACATTATTGAGTCACATTCTTCTGATGTTACCAAACAATGACAAATATTTCACAAAACATATTTCGTTTAACTTTTATTAGAATTTTTACTGATGAAATTAATATTTTTATTTCTATTATATGTCAAGTATATTTGTCAATTTAACAATTATTTTATTCAAGCTTACATGCTTGTATTAACAATGTTTTTTCAATTTCCGTTTTAGTATTTGTAGATTATGCAAAAGTTAATTCTTTAAGGTGATTCTTCAGCTATGTAAGAGCAAATAGGATAGAGCTAATGGTGACTCCATTAGTAGAAAAGAGAAGCAGTGAGTTCGATTGAAGAATCACCTTAAGCAACCTCAGAGGCATCAATCTTGGTTATTTGTTTTCATAAGCCTTACTTATTTAAAATAGTCCTTTTTTAAAAAGTTATCACTAATATACTTTTTTTCTAAGTTATCACTAATATCATGAAGTTTGCTATTAATCGATCAAATTTAAGTTATGCCGCCAAAATGCCCAAAAAATGATTAAAATTTAATTTTATATAAAATTAAATATACAAATATTTAGCTTAATTAGTATCTAACATTTGTATTACTTATTTTCAGGAAATGGCGATATACAAACCACTCGATGAACAACATTGATTGTTAATATTCCATTAAATAATTAAAGAAGCTTTACATGTGAAGAGTGATAACAAGTTGTGTATTTCAAAAAAGAAAAAAAACTAACAAAATTTTATCACATTGTTTATTATTTGTTTGTTGCACTGATGCGCTCTACTATTATAAATTATAATACTATATTATTATATATATTCTGGTTAAAATTTACAGGATGGTGAATGCCTCCCAATTACGACCAGTTAATTATCCAAAAAATGCTTACTTGTTTTTAATCTTATATGATGCTAAGATTTTTACATGTGCAATATTATTGGTGTATTTATAAAACAAATTGAGAATAAGTTTGAAAACTATTGGCCTTTATTAGCATTTATTAATTTGTTTAAATATATAAAATATTTATTTTTATGTTGATTAATGCTTGCGATTGATATCACGAGTTGTTTTTCTTTACAAAAACAACAATTGATCACTACTTTTATATTAATATAATAAAAAAGACTAATAGTTATTTAACTTGTTCCGTCTGTCGCTTAACTATTTTAAACTTTCTATTTTGGTCGCATTTGTACTCTATACTTTTAAAATGCCATTTATACATTCCATTTGTATCATAATAGTGCTGTATTAAAGAGACATGTTTTATAAACATTTAAAATCCTCGTTTTACTTATGAACCTTATACTCTCTTTCTTTTAATGTTTATTATTTTATTTTATAAAGATACACTATGTTAACGCACTGTGTATCAAATTAATTTATTACTTAGCTGTAATGAAACTGTAAATTTATCGTCAAATAACTAATTAAAAAGGATTAAAAACACAAAATTCTATATAAAATATATAAATAATATATTCAATATTATACATAGATGAATTATAAAAAGTATAAAATACAAACTTCGTAATCAATATATTATAAACAAAATGCAATCTCTCCTATCGTTGAAACTAATTTGAAACAATATTCAACATTTCGTCAATATCAACAATTTTTTCTCTACATTTGTTCAACTCTCGACCTCTTCTAATTTCCTCTGCATCGATTTTCTCCCAATCCTTATATGTAACAACATTTACATTGTTTGACTTTAAACGTTTGATAAGTTCATCGCTGCCGGGTTGATTTTTTAAGTTATTTAAGTCTTTCTGTATCCGTGCACCAACTTGAAATGCATTAGTCATTGTTGATAAAATAACTCCCACTGGGCCAGTTGCTACCCAGCCTGCTGTATAAATTTGATCATCCACTTTACCTCCTTGATTAATTACTTTCCCATTTTTAATATCAAACGGTATATCATTGTCAATAGATATGGATCTGTATCCAATACTACGTAATGCTAAACCACATGACAACTCCTCTTCTTTATCCGTTCTTTTAGCACTTTGCTTCAGTAAATCTTCTCCTTCTAATGTATTAATCGCAAATTTGATTTTACTTAATGAATTGTCTCCAATAAATTCAATAGGACTTCGTTTAAATATGGGATTGAAAGACTTGCTTGACGTGTTTTTGTAATTTTGCGATTCTTCTAACGATTTTAACATAAGTTCGGTTATTCTTTTTTTCGGTCTGGCCAAATTTGGCACAATATCTTGAATTCCAATGAAATCATCTTGACGCCAAATCGTATTGCAATTTTCCAATTTGATAAGTTCTCGCAATTCAGCTATTGTGAAAGCAGCTTGCAGAGGCCCTCTACGTCCGACAAGCCAAACTTTACGAACTCTACTTCTGGACAGTTGCTCTAAAGCGTGCGACGTTATATCGGTAGTCTAAGAAACAAATATCATATTTATAGATATAATATAATAATATTACAAAATTATAATTTTGTTTGTCTACTAGTAATGTCGTATTTACCTTCAGTTTATCGATTGGAGTTAGTAATATTCGAGCAATGTCCATACCAACATTTCCTTGTCCTATAATAGCAGCTTCTTCTACATCCAAGTTTACTTTATAGTCTCGATCTTGTGGAATTCCATTATACCAGCCAACAAATCGTTTACCAGATAAGACGTTGGATAAGTTTTCTCCGGGAATATTAAGTATTCTATCTTCTTCGGCTCCATATGTCTGAAAAAACAATTTGGTAATGTATTATTATATTTTGTATTTACAAATACCTTCATTTGTAACATTACATACAAATTTGTTTATTTAAATATTGTGAAAAATTATTTTATATGCAATTTTTAATACTAAATATAGTTAGTTTTATTCAATGTATTTCAATTAACTGTTAACTTATATAATTTTGAATAAATATAATTACCAGAACAATTGCATTATAGCATTCCTTTAAATCATTAATTTTAATATCTTTTCCAACATTTACATTTCCAAAAAAGTGAAATCTTGGATTTTTGGCAGTCTTTTCAAACGTATGAATTACATTTTTCACTTCTGGATGATCTGGTGCGACACCGTATCTTACTAATCCAAATGGAACAGGTAATCGTTCTAAAATATCAACTGTCAACTGTTGGTTTATCTAAACATTAATACAAACATTATTAAATAAAAAAAAAGTAGAAATAAATATACTGCTGCATCTTAATTTTAGTTATAAAAGTATTATTAAAACCTTTAACAAATGTTGTGCAGTATAAAATCCAGCTGGTCCTGCACCAACTATGCAAACTTTTGGATGTCCAATTTTTGTTGAAAATTGTCGACAACAATTTTTAATTAATTTACTTTTCATTGTAGTTATCCTTAACAATGAAAAAGAGATTCTTAATTCTCTACTCTAAAAAAAATATTTTACTTATTGATTTACAATAATAAATCTCATGCTTAAGTCAAGATATACACTGCCTCAATGATCTACATAGCCTATTACCTTTAACTGAAAAGCATTTAGTGTTTTGCTCGATTAAAATTCACATACCGCATATGGTAACGATATGATTCATTCGTATCTCGATTTAAAGTACAAATTAAACTAAACAAAAGAAACTGCAAATTAACTTTGATGATTAAAATAAAGAAAAATATAACGAACAAAGAACTTCTTCAACAATTTTACATACATTTTAATCAAACAGTTAATTATAAATCTTTGTACAGTTTTAAAATAATTGCTATTTCATTCATTATTAATTAAAATATTAATTAATAATAATAACAGGAATAACTAAATACTGCATCACGTTTTTGTACAATTACTAGAATGCACAATCTAATTTAGACAATATACAATTATATATTCGATTGTTTCGCTTTCAGTTTTTTCTTTCTTGTTTCTTCTTGTTTTGCAATTTCTATTGCTTCAACGGTAGTGTTGCACGTTAAGCAATAATTTATAATCCACAAATTCGCTTCAATGATTGTAGCGTAGAATTTTTCATCATCTAAAAAATAATATAATTTAATTTAAATAAATCAAAAGTTAAAAAAAACAACAAACAAGAGACAAATCATTGCTTAAAATCTTACCACATAAAACTGAAATCGGAACAATTGATAAAACTGACAAATTGTTTTTTCGTGCACGACTCAGTGCATTATAAATATCACTCAGCTGTACCATAATAGTAGAATTATTTCGTTTGCCACGTAAAGTAATGATGCATCCCAATTCTTGGCTTAGTTTTATTTCCAAAGATTCGAAAGTGTGTGCCAAAATGAACAATAACCCAACGTTGAAACGACTCAATAAATGGTATCCAAATAATATCAAATCTTGACTTGTTTTTAAATTCTCCAGCGCAGCGAAAATTCGCGTAAGCGTGTTTTGATTATTTTGCTCTGCTATATAATCAAACTCAACAGTTTCACATGATAATAATGTGATTTCATCCGTATAAAGATTAATTAGCTCTGTTGCTGGTAAGCACATTTTATATCCAAGATTGTCGACAATTTCACCGAGTTCTCCAAATATGTGTAACATCTCAGCATAACAAAATTTTGAATTCAAAATTTTTCTACATGGTTTTCCTTCTTCGATTGTCAACATATATTCCTTTTCTCTCAACTGAAAATTATAGAAAAAAAATAAAACGTTAAAAAATATTTAAAAGCATTAACATTATTATAAGCAAATCAAAAGAAAATAATGATAATAAAGTAACAATAATGAAAACGTACATCATAAGTATAACATTTTGGTACAAATTCGAGATTCATCTGCATTTGTATGACTAAATTCTTCAACCTACATCTTGAATCCAACATATTCTTTTTTCTCATATCATTGTAAGACTCCGTGTTAATTCTTTTGGTGGAAAAGTTCAGACATTTCGTCTTATTCTTCATATAAGGAACTACTTTTTTATTCTCACTATATAATTTCATCAATTTGTATTTATCAAAAAATCTTTGTACCACTTTACTTCGAATTTCCTTGATTGTACTGTCAACTTGATCCAATTGATTATGCTTAAATGTCTGTATATTATTCAAAATTACATCAGATTGTTCGTTTTTAAAAAATAAACTACACTCAATCATCTGTCTTATAAAACTATTCGGTAAATCAGATCGCTGAAACATGGCCATTTTGCATGAGCCTTTAAAATTGTCCTTAAATTTATCTATATATGGTGATATAAAATCTCGTCCTTTGAATCCAAGACATACAAGATAGACCTCGGAATTACCCTCCTTACTGGTCACGGGTTTGTTAAAATGAACTTCTTCAAAAATGCAATACAATAAATAGACTAGACACAAAGTATTATGCTCGAAAGTGGTAAATATTTTCAACAACAAGGAACCTTTCTTATCTAAAATGTTTATCGCCGTAATTACTTCGCAATAATGTAAATGTGATACGACGGTTTCTTGTTCGCTAAAATTTTGCGAACAATCTATACTACCATCGGCAGTTACTAGTAAAACATTACTCTTTGTTTCAGCCATTCTTATGAGGCCCTCAACGTTGTCCCAATTCATGATGTCTCCGGTACCGTCCGTACCAAAGTACCAATGATCCAAGGTATTGATAATTAATCGATCATCATTAATGGTATTTTGTAAAGAGTTTCCCTCGTAGTATGGATTTAATGTCGTGCCAATCCAGTCCCATTCGATGTATGACATATTCAATTTGAGCCAATGATTTAATGATGTTATAAAAGCACCTGGCGCTTCGCAAAGATGAACTGACGTAAAGTGATCGTAGAGTTTATGATCTGGTACAATTGGAAAGCAACTGAGATTTTCGTAAAATTTACACCAGGCTTGTGTTAATAACTCGGGTCGGATATTTCGTTGTACGGATGATTGTACGTCGCCTGCTTTGTTCCTCTGACTTGTATGTTGATGCCAAATTTCCAGATTATAATCATTGAGCATTGATTTCACGTTATTAAGTTCGACTTTCAACTGTTGTAGTTCATCGATTTGCCATGGCGAAGATGTGAACAGAGTTTCTGGCTTTGGCAGAATACATTCTTCTTCTTTTCTTAAAAAATAATGCTTGTCGAATAATCTATTGATAACCTCTTCGTACTCATTCTTCTGCATCGTTTGAAACTAAAACATGGATAACGTTGCATTGTTTTATCCGTTATTTATATTTTTGGATAAACATTAATCTTTTGCTCTTACTTTTTCATCATGTTCTTACACATTTTCCGTTATGTACAGTAGAATTTACATGTTATTTAACGAATAATCAATATAAGTAATAAGTAAGTTTATTACAGCTAAATGTATTTGATAGTAATATTATTTAAATTCAAATTAAAAGTATTGCGTCCGTTTATCTAAACAAAATCTTAGTTAAATGTTTAAATCATATTGTATATTGTAAGTTCCACTGTATAAACTTTTAAAACTAAACTTTCAAACATAGTAATAGTTATTTACAAAAATATCGACCGATAATTTATCAAATAAATTTATATATATAAACAAGCTTTAGATTAAAAAATAAATTCATTAAGTAATTAATTACAAAAAAGTTTTAAAAGTTATTTCAAATGCAGAAAAAATTAATTAAAAATATTCTCTATAATAATTCAAAAAATTGGTGTGTTTATATCAGTAGAATATACATTTCAATAAAACGAGCATAAAAGAAGAAACTTTGTATCTATAGAACATTACTTTTTATACACACGCGTTACATCTATTATGTTTTGAAAAAAATTTTATCATATCTTATGAAAATAATTTTGTTTTCTCAAATAATAGAGCAGATATTCCAAATTCAACTCTATTAGAAAATCAAAGACGTTCACAACTTTGGTTTAATCTGCAATTTCTGTATTTCTTAGTTGAAAAAACATATATATTGAAATACAGTAACAAATATTCCAATATTCTATTGCTTGAAATATAAAGATTTGCATGAAAAAAATATAATATTATATACATTAAAAAGTCATTTTATTTGTCTAAAATGTGAACAAAATAATAGAAAGAAAATAATAATTAACATTGTGATACATCCTTTAACAATTTTCTTAATTTGATTAAATTTTAATTGTAGTTAATTTATTAACATTATAAATTGCAACTATTACGTTGTTTATAATTTTACATACACACACATTTTCTTGAATGGCATCGAAATAAATTATACATATTTAATATACATAAATGTACAAAATTATTCTTTTGTTAATATTTTATACAAAAATAGTTTGTTGTTTTTGTTATAATCAATGGCTATAATTAAAAATTTAATTTATTCAATCTAACGTCAGTATTAAATACAAGAAAAGGTTATGGCAGTGCAATCAAGACTTAATTTATTTTATTAATATAACATTATACTTACGTTAAATAAATATTGTTTATTCAAAACAATAATTGAGAACAGCAGTTGATTATTTTATAGTAAACTTCGTTTGAAACTACTTATAAATATACAAATGATAAAACATATTTTAATACTGTAACAAAATTATACTATACTATACATGACTACGCAGATATAACCAGATATAACCAGACCAATCATCAAGTAGTTTGAAGTAAAAATATTCCTGCTTTTTAGTGCCATCTGTAAATATTTGTAGAATAGGGAATTTATATTTTGCGTGTTTTAGATTGGATCTCCTACCCCAAATAACCAAAGCAATGTGAAATGTAATGCTTAAAATGAAAGAAACTTTAATACCGGTATTTACCGATAACTAATGCTCCATTGTAATCATTATATTATTTAAAATATTTAATTATATTAAATTCAAACATCGTTGAAGTAATAAAGAAACAAAAATATTTTTTTGTATAATCAGGTATTTATAAAAAAAATAATAAACATTAAGTTATGAATGAAAAATGTTGACTGAAGATTCCTTGCTCCGAAAAATACTTTCACTATTTCTAACCTCAAACTGTGACAACTTGAAACACAATATTAACTTATATTTAACAATTATTTGTCCATTCTAAAAGATTGTCTTTATTATTTGTATAATATCAACAAGTTATGAGGCATTTAATTTTGTATTTTTATGGAAGATAATTGTTATTTATTGAAAAGTAAATGTAAGTATGTTTCCCATAAAAAAAAAAAAAAAAAAAAAAATAAAACATTAAACGTCATCATTGTTTGGCTGAGACGGTGCAACTAAGTTTAATATTTGTGTTTATCATAGTAATCATAGTTATCTGAGTAATTGCTTACATAGATGTTACTTAAAATATAAGTGCTTACTTTATAATCTTTATGGTCCACGCGTAATTTATTGTGTATGTTTATTAACTAAATTGTAATTAGTTGTAATTACATGTAAATTGTAATTACAATATAATGTAAATTGTAATTAGTTGTAGAATTATTTTTACACTGATTAAACTAATCGATTCTTTTCTTGTTAATTAAATTATGAAAAATGTTTATGCTGCTGTAAAATTATGGATTAATCAATACCATGAGTAATAAATTATTTAATTTAATCAAAAGAAATTGGTTGAACACATTCAATTCTAAATATATTTCAAGTGTTATGTTTTATGTACAATCAATTTAATTAGTTATTTTATTTTACAGACTGTCATTGAAGAAATTATCGACTATGTCGCAGAAATTAAATCAGCACACTAGTTGACAACATGATAATATTTTTAAATATTTAATAATAAACAATAAATTATTGCATTTGACGAAAAGAAATTAGAAATAATAATGTATTCGAAAGGAAAATCAACTCATGTACCATCTGACGCTCAATCACGAGAAAAGTATGTATTTTTGTTTACGCTTTCTGCATAAAGATTATACAAATTGATATTACTTTGTTTCAGTATTTATATTTAATCATATTTCTGTATTTCATAGATTAGCAGTTTATGTTTATGAATATTTAATTCATATGGGAGCATCTCAAACAGCTGAAATGTTTTTGAAAGAGGTAATCTATTCCCACATAATATATTATAACTTATTATATATTAAATATTATAAAATATAGTTTATTATATTTCTAATAAATAGCATTTTTTTAAAAATGAATTCAATTAATTATCATTTTATTTCAGCTTCAGTGGGAGAAAAAGATATCTCTGGGTGAACCTCCAGGATTTTTACAATCTTGGTGGAGGTAAGTTTTACGTTGCATTCAATTATTTAGAGTATATTTTAATGTATATTTATACAAAACAGATACAAATAATTTCTCAATATATTGATTGCAGTGTATTTTGGGATTTATATTGTGCAGCACCAGAAAGAAGAGATTCTTGTGAACATAGCAATGTGGCAAAAGCTTTCCATGATTATGTTAGTATATTTTTAATTAAATTTATCAATGCAATTATTTTCAATTATTTTAGATTAAATGCTTTTACATATGATAATTAAATGTTAGTCTTATTTATTTAATATAATTATATAACATTTAATAAATTTGGTCTTTTTTAGGGTTTTGTAAACAGTGGCTATGGTGTTAATGGAATGGGATACGTAAGAATCTTATAATTAAACTACCTACGTTTTTTATAATTACATATATATATATTTTTTTTAATTATATATATTATTATTTATATTTGTTATTAGAATACCGGACCAGTGCATTCACCAATTAGTCAGATGCCACCAAATGACGGAATACCTAGTGGCCCAATGCCGCCTACATTTTTTCCCGTAAGTTATACTGATTTATTGAACTTCACTGAATATTGATTAAATATTATCGCTACATATTTATTCATTCCAATTGTATAATCAAACAGAAATAGCGTTGAATC
Organism: Gryon sp. ZL-2020; assembly: GCA_022817425.1. Classification (NCBI taxonomy): domain Eukaryota; kingdom Metazoa; phylum Arthropoda; class Insecta; order Hymenoptera; family Scelionidae; genus Gryon; species Gryon sp. ZL-2020. Next base: position 1,407 of record JABFPJ010000577.1, on the reverse strand, counting down.
AATAAAACATGAAATGTATAATTGCAGCATTTAATTAATTTCGAAGCAGTCATTAAAATAATATCAACATTCAATTTGTGGTTTGTAGAAAGTTGATGAATTTTAGAAAAGTACTTCTTGATGTGTATTATTGTATTTTATATCATTAATCTGTATGTGAATTATTTGTTTAGCTAATTATTGTTTAATTATAAATTAGAACTTGACCATTAGGAGTATTGTGAAATTAAAATTTCCTTGAGACTAATTAAAATTGGTTTATTGCCAACGTTTCATATTCCTTGTGAGAACCTCATCAGGGCTTAATAAGTAATTAAAGTGTTTATTACAATGGACATAGTCATTGATAAATAATGTTGTATCAGATATGAATCCTTCCAACGGTCAAAATAAGTTTGATATATCTGTGGCTTGAAGGAAAAACCGATTAACTCCATTTTTTGGAAAAATGGAGTTAATGATAATTTTGGATTTTAACAACCTTATATTTTCATTTTTTGAGACCATATTAATCCAAATGTAGTACTATATCACCATATAGGAAGATTAAAAAAATACTTTTTCTATATATATGACTGCAGGTTGAAAAATTAAAACACGTTTTTCTCAAAATGTGTAAACGTGGAGCTAATTGATTTTTCCTATAAACCACAGATATATACATATCATAAACTATATAAAACAGCAAAGCCAAAAATAACAAACATAAATTTTGCAAGAAGTTTAAACTTAACAATAAATTAAGCGATCTTGCAAATCTACAAATAAATATAATCAATGCAATTTTTGTTTTCTTGTACTGCTTATGTATTAGTTATCATTTATGATATATATTATTGTTAATCAATTTTATTTTCATGTTTCAATTTAGAATCGCAAGTATGTTGGATACTAGATGATATTATCTACACTGAGGCAAATATTATAATAAAAATTACTATTATTCATTGAGAAAGTGTTGTATACCAGTATTTTTGAACAAATTACTATAAAATATAATACAAATTATAATATTGTGTTATATATTTTGTTTTACATATAATATTATTTTATCTAAATTTAATTTTTCTTGAATTAAAAAAAGTTGCTAGGTCCAGAGATTTGAACCCGAGCCTCCTAATTACTAGCCCACCATCTTGCCTACTTGGCTATTTCCAGGTTTGATGTACAACTCGTATTAGAAAATACACTCATCACTACAACTAAAATGTATAAGTGTATTCCTCAATACGAGTTGTGAATTCAAACTCGAAAATAGTCGAGTGAACAAGATAGTGGACTACCAACTTTGAGTCTCGGGTTCAATTCTCTCGACACTCGCAAACATTTTTTAAGTCAAGAAAAATAGAATTTTTATTTATGTGTGGACCATATTTAAAAAATTGCTATAAAATATAATAAAAATTG